>OY726519.1:8815586-9043779 GCA_963383655.1 Bathymodiolus septemdierum
CATCCCCCCAGTAGTCAGTGTTTCTATCACTGGGTCTATTCCTCTGCTGGTGAACTATTAGTCCTCGAGGATATCATCCCCCCAGTAGTCAGTGTTTCTATCACTGGGTCTATACCTCTGCTGCTGAACTATTAGTCCCCGAGGATATCATCCCCCAGTAGTCAGTGTTTCTATCACTGGGTCTATTCCTCTGCTGGTGAACTATTAGTCCCCGAGGATATCATCCCCCAGTAGTCAGTGTTTCTATCACTGGGTCTATACCTCTGCTGGTGAACTATTAGTCCGCGAGGATATCATCCCCCCAGTAGTCAATGTTTCTATCACTGGGTGTATACCTCTGCTGGTGAACTATTAGTCCGCGAGGATATCATCCCCCCAGTAGTTAGTGTTTCTATCACTGGGTCTATTCCTCTGCTGGTGAACTATTAGTCCCCGAGGATATCATCCCCCAGTAGTTAGTGTTTCTATCACTGGGTCTATACCTCTGCTGGTGAACTATTAGTCCCCGAGGATATCATCCCCCCAGTAGTCAGTGTTTCTATCACTGGGTCTATTCCTCTGCTGGTGAACTATTAGTCCCCGAGGATATCATCCCCCCAGTAGTCAGTGTTTCTATCACTGGGTCTATTCCTCTGCTGGTGAACTATTAGTCCCCGAGGATATCATCCCCCCAGTAGTCAGTGTTTCTATCACTGGGTCTATACCTCTGCTGGTGAACTATTAGTCCCCGAGGATATCATCCCCCCAGTAGTCAGTGTTTCTATCACCGGGTCTATACCTCTGCTGGTGAACTATTAGTCCCCGAGGATATCATCCCCCCAGTAGTCAGTGTTTCTATCACTGGGTCTATTCCTCTGCTGGTGAACTATTAGTCCCCGAGGATAACATCCCCCAGTAGTTAGTGTTTCTATCACTGGGTCTATACCTCTGCTGGTGAACTATTAGTCCCCGAGGATATCATCCCCCCAGTAGTCAGTGTTTCTATCACTGGGTCTATTCCTCTGCTGGTGAACTATTAGTCCCCGAGGATATCATCCCCCCAGTAGTCAGTGTTTCTATCACTGGGTCTATTCCTCTGCTGGTGAACTATTAGTCCCCGAGGATATCATCCCCCAGTAGTCAGTGTTTCTATCACTGGGTCTATACCTCTGCTGGTGAACTATTAGTCCCCGAGGATATCATCCCCCCAGTAGTCAGTGTTTCTATCACTGGGTCTATACCTCTGCTGGTGAACTATTAGTCCCCGAGGATATCATCCCCTCAGTAGTCAGTGTTTCTATCACTGGGTCTATACCTCTGCTGGTGAACTATTAGTCCCCGAGGATATCATCCCCCCAGTAGTCAGTGTATCTATCACTGGGTCTATACCTCTGCTGGTGAACTATTAGTCCCCGAGGATATCATCCCCTCAGTAGTCAGTGTTTCTATCACTGGGTCTATTCCTCTGCTGGTGAACTATTAATCCCCGAGGATATCATCCCCCAGTAGTCAGTGTTTCTATCACTGGGTCTATTCCTCTGCTGGTGAACTATTAGTCCCCGATGATATCATCCCCCAGTAGTCAGTGTTTCTATAACTGGGTCTATGCCTCTGCTGGTGAACTATTAGTCCCCGAGGATATCATCCCCCCAGTAGTCAGTGTTTCTATCACTGGGTCTATTCCTCTGCTGGTGAACTATTAATCCCCGAGGATATCATCCCCCCAGTAGTCAGTGTTTCTATCACTGGGTCTATACCTCTGCTGGTGAATTATTAGTCCCCGAGGATATCATACCCCCAGTAGTCAGTGTTTCTATCACTGGGTCTATACCTCTGCTGCTGAACTATTAGTCCCCGAGGATATCATCCCCCAGTAGTCAGTGTTTCTATCACTGGGTCTATTCCTCTGCTGGTGAACTATTAGTCCCCGAGGATATCATCCCCCCAGTAGTCAGTGTTTCTATCACTGGGTCTATACCTCTGCTGGTGAACTATTAGTCCGCGAGGATATCATCCCCCCAGTAGTCAATGTTTCTATCACTGGGTCTATACCTCTGCTGGTGAACTATTAGTCCCCGAGGATATCATCCCCCCAGTAGTCAGTGTTTCTATCACCGGGTCTATACCTCAGCTGGTGATCTATTAGTCCGCGAGGATATCATCCCCCCAGTAGTCAATGTTTCTATCACTGGGTCTATACCTCTGCTGGTGAACTATTAGTCCCCGAGGATATCATCCCCCCAGTAGTCAGTGTTTCTATCACCGGGTCTATTCCTCTGCTGGTGAACTATTAGTCCCCGAGGATATCATCCCCCCAGTAGTCAGTGTTTCTATCACTGGGTCTATACCTCTGCTGGTGAACTATTAGTCCCCGAGGATATCATCCCCTCAGTAGTCAGTGTTTCTATCACTGGGTCTATACCTCTGCTGGTGAACTATTAGTCCCCGAGGATATCATCCCCCCAGTAGTCAGTGTATCTATCACTGGGTCTATACCTCTGCTGGTGAACTATTAGTCCCCGAGGATATCATCCCCTCAGTAGTCAGTGTTTCTATCACTGGGTCTATTCCTCTGCTGGTGAACTATTAATCCCCGAGGATATCATCCCCCAGTAGTCAGTGTTTCTATCACTGGGTCTATTCCTCTGCTGGTGAACTATTAGTCCCCGATGATATCATCCCCCAGTAGTCAGTGTTTCTATCACTGGGTCTATGCCTCTGCTGGTGAACTATTAGTCCCCGAGGATATCATCCCCCCAGTAGTCAGTGTTTCTATCACTGGGTCTATTCCTCTGCTGGTGAACTATTAATCCCCGAGGATATCATCCCCCCAGTAGTCAGTGTTTCTATCACTGGGTCTATACCTCTGCTGGTGAATTATTAGTCCCCGAGGATATCATACCCCCAGTAGTCAGTGTTTCTATCACTGGGTCTATACCTCTGCTGCTGAACTATTAGTCCCCGAGGATATCATCCCCCAGTAGTCAGTGTTTCTATCACTGGGTCTATTCCTCTGCTGGTGAACTATTAGTCCCCGAGGATATCATCCCCCCAGTAGTCAGTGTTTCTATCACTGGGTCTATACCTCTGCTGGTGAACTATTAGTCCGCGAGGATATCATCCCCCCAGTAGTCAATGTTTCTATCACTGGGTCTATACCTCTGCTGGTGAACTATTAGTCCCCGAGGATATCATCCCCCCAGTAGTCAGTGTTTCTATCACCGGGTCTATACCTCAGCTGGTGATCTATTAGTCCGCGAGGATATCATCCCCCCAGTAGTCAATGTTTCTATCACTGGGTCTATACCTCTGCTGGTGAACTATTAGTCCCCGAGGATATCATCCCCCCAGTAGTCAGTGTTTCTATCACCGGGTCTATTCCTCTGCTGGTGAACTATTAGTCCCCGAGGATATCATCCCCCCAGTAGTCAGTGTTTCTATCACTGGGTCTATTCCTCTGCTGGTGAACTATTAGTCCCCGAGGATATCATACCCCCAGTAGTCAGTGTTTCTATCACTGGGTCTATACCTCTGCTGCTGAACTATTAGTCCCCGAGGATATCATCCCCCAGTAGTCAGTGTTTCTATCACTGGGTCTATTCCTCTGCTGGTGAACTATTAGTCCCCGAGGATATCATCCCCCCAGTAGTCAGTGTTTCTATCACTGGGTCTATTCCTCTGCTGGTGAACTATTAGTCCGCGAGGATATCATCCCCCCAGTAGTCAATGTTTCTATCACTGGGTCTATACCTCTGCTGGTGAACTATTAGTCCCCGAGGATATCATCCCCCCAGTAGTTAGTGTTTCTATCACTGGGTCTATTCCTCTGCTGGTGAACTATTAGTCCCCGAGGATATCATCCCCCCAGTAGTTAGTGTTTCTATCACTGGGTCTATACCTCTGCTGGTGAACTATTAGTCCCCGAGGATATCATCCCCCCAGTAGTCAGTGTTTCTATCACTGGGTCTATTCCTCTGCTGGTGAACTATTAGTCCCCGAGGATATCATCCCCCCAGTAGTCAGTGTTTCTATCACTGGGTCTATACCTCTGCTGGTGAATTATTAGTCCCCGATGATATCATACCCCCAGTAGTCAGTGTTTCTATCACTGGGTCTATACCTCTGCTGCTGAACTATTAGTCCCCGAGGATATCATCCCCCAGTAGTCAGTGTTTCTATCACTGGGTCTATTCCTCTGCTGGTGAACTATTAGTCCCCGAGGATATCATCCCCCCAGTAGTCAGAGTTTCTATCACTGGGTCTATACCTCAGCTGGTGATCTATTAGTCCGCGAGGATATCATCCCCCCAGTAGTCAATGTTTCTATCACTGGGTCTATACCTCTGCTGGTGAACTATTAGTCCCCGAGGATATCATCCCCCCAGTAGTCAGTGTTTCTATCACCGGGTCTATTCCTCTGCTGGTGAACTATTAGTCCCCGAGGATATCATCCCCCCAGTAGTCAGTGTTTCTATCACTGGGTCTATTCCTCTGCTGGTGAACTATTAGTCCCCGAGGATATCATACCCCCAGTAGTCAGTGTTTCTATCACTGGGTCTATACCTCTGCTGCTGAACTATTAGTCCCCGAGGATATCATCCCCCCAGTAGTCAGTGTTTCTATCACTGGGTCTATACCTCTGCTGGTGAACTATTAATCCCCGAGGATATCATCCCCCCAGTAGTCAGTGTTTCTATCACTGGGTCTATACCTCTGCTGGTGAATTATTAGTCCCCGATGATATCATACCCCCAGTAGTCAGTGTTTCTATCACTGGGTCTATACCTCTGCTGCTGAACTATTAGTCCCCGAGGATATCATCCCCCAGTAGTCAGTGTTTCTATCACTGGGTCTATTCCTCTGCTGGTGAACTATTAGTCCCCGAGGATATCATCCCCCCAGTAGTCAGTGTTTCTATCACTGGGTCTATACCTCTGCTGGTGAACTATTAGTCCGCGAGGATATCATCCCCCCAGTAGTCAATGTTTCTATCACTGGGTCTATACCTCTGCTGGTGAACTATTAGTCCCCGAGGATATCATCCCCCCAGTAGTCAGTGTTTCTATCACCGGGTCTATACCTCAGCTGGTGATCTATTAGTCCGCGAGGATATCATCCCCCCAGTAGTCAATGTTTCTATCACTGGGTCTATACCTCTGCTGGTGAACTATTAGTCCCCGAGGATATCATCCCCCCAGTAGTCAGTGTTTCTATCACCGGGTCTATTCCTCTGCTGGTGAACTATTAGTCCCCGAGGATATCATCCCCCCAGTAGTCAGTGTTTCTATCACTGGGTCTATTCCTCTGCTGGTGAACTATTAGTCCCCGAGGATATCATACCCCCAGTAGTCAGTGTTTCTATCACTGGGTCTATACCTCTGCTGCTGAACTATTAGTCCCCGAGGATATCATCCCCCAGTAGTCAGTGTTTCTATCACTGGGTCTATTCCTCTGCTGGTGAACTATTAGTCCCCGAGGATATCATCCCCCCAGTAGTCAGTGTTTCTATCACTGGGTCTATTCCTCTGCTGGTGAACTATTAGTCCGCGAGGATATCATCCCCCCAGTAGTCAATGTTTCTATCACTGGGTCTATACCTCTGCTGGTGAACTATTAGTCCCCGAGGATATCATCCCCCCAGTAGTTAGTGTTTCTATCACTGGGTCTATTCCTCTGCTGGTGAACTATTAGTCCCCGAGGATATCATCCCCCCAGTAGTTAGTGTTTCTATCACTGGGTCTATACCTCTGCTGGTGAACTATTAGTCCCCGAGGATATCATCCCCCCAGTAGTCAGTGTTTCTATCACTGGGTCTATTCCTCTGCTGGTGAACTATTAGTCCCCGAGGATATCATCCCCCCAGTAGTCAGTGTTTCTATCACTGGGTCTATACCTCTGCTGGTGAATTATTAGTCCCCGATGATATCATACCCCCAGTAGTCAGTGTTTCTATCACTGGGTCTATACCTCTGCTGCTGAACTATTAGTCCCCGAGGATATCATCCCCCAGTAGTCAGTGTTTCTATCACTGGGTCTATTCCTCTGCTGGTGAACTATTAGTCCCCGAGGATATCATCCCCCCAGTAGTCAGAGTTTCTATCACTGGGTCTATACCTCAGCTGGTGATCTATTAGTCCGCGAGGATATCATCCCCCCAGTAGTCAATGTTTCTATCACTGGGTCTATACCTCTGCTGGTGAACTATTAGTCCCCGAGGATATCATCCCCCCAGTAGTCAGTGTTTCTATCACCGGGTCTATTCCTCTGCTGGTGAACTATTAGTCCCCGAGGATATCATCCCCCCAGTAGTCAGTGTTTCTATCACTGGGTCTATTCCTCTGCTGGTGAACTATTAGTCCCCGAGGATATCATACCCCCAGTAGTCAGTGTTTCTATCACTGGGTCTATACCTCTGCTGCTGAACTATTAGTCCCCGAGGATATCATCCCCCCAGTAGTCAGTGTTTCTATCACTGGGTCTATACCTCTGCTGGTGAACTATTAATCCCCGAGGATATCATCCCCCCAGTAGTCAGTGTTTCTATCACTGGGTCTATACCTCTGCTGGTGAATTATTAGTCCCCGATGATATCATACCCCCAGTAGTCAGTGTTTCTATCACTGGGTCTATACCTCTGCTGCTGAACTATTAGTCCCCGAGGATATCATCCCCCAGTAGTCAGTGTTTCTATCACTGGGTCTATTCCTCTGCTGGTGAACTATTAGTCCCCGAGGATATCATCCCCCCAGTAGTCAGAGTTTCTATCACTGGGTCTATACCTCAGCTGGTGATCTATTAGTCCGCGAGGATATCATCCCCCCAGTAGTCAATGTTTCTATCACTGGGTCTATACCTCTGCTGGTGAACTATTAGTCCCCGAGGATATCATCCCCCCAGTAGTCAGTGTTTCTATCACCGGGTCTATTCCTCTGCTGGTGAACTATTAGTCCCCGAGGATATCATCCCCCCAGTAGTCAGTGTTTCTATCACTGGGTCTATTCCTCTGCTGGTGAACTATTAGTCCCCGAGGATATCATACCCCCAGTAGTCAGTGTTTCTATCACTGGGTCTATACATCTGCTGCTGAACTATTAGTCCCCGAGGATATCATCCCCCAGTAGTCAGTGTTTCTATCACTGGGTCTATTCCTCTGCTGGTGAACTATTAGTCCCCGAGGATATCATCCCCCCAGTAGTCAGTGTTTCTATCACTGGGTCTATTCCTCTGCTGGTGAACTATTAGTCCGCGAGGATATCATCCCCCCAGTAGTCAATGTTTCTATCACTGGGTCTATACCTCTGCTGGTTTACTATTAGTCCCCGAGGATATCATCCCCCCAGTAGTTAGTGTTTCTATCACTGGGTCTATTCCTCTGCTGGTGAACTATTAGTCCCCGAGGATATCATCCCCCCAGTAGTTAGTGTTTCTATCACTGGGTCTATACCTCTGCTGGTGAACTATTAGTCCCCGAGGATATCATCCCCCCAGTAGTCAGTGTTTCTATCACTGGGTCTATTCCTCTGCTGGTGAACTATTAGTCCCCGAGGATATCATCCCCCCAGTAGTCAGTGTTTCTATCACTGGGTCTATTCCTCTGCTGGTGAACTATTAGTCCTCGAGGATATCATCCCCCCAGTAGTCAGTGTTTCTATCACTGGGTCTATACCTCTGCTGCTGAACTATTAGTCCCCGAGGATATCATCCCCCAGTAGTCAGTGTTTCTATCACTGGGTCTATTCCTCTGCTGGTGAACTATTAGTCCCCGAGGATATCATCCCCCCAGTAGTCAGTGTTTCTATCACTGGGTCTATACCTCTGCTGGTGAACTATTAGTCCGCGAGGATATCATCCCCCCAGTAGTCAATGTTTCTATCACTGGGTGTATACCTCTGCTGGTGAACTATTAGTCCGCGAGGATATCATCCCCCCAGTAGTTAGTGTTTCTATCACTGGGTCTATTCCTCTGCTGGTGAACTATTAGTCCCCGAGGATATCATCCCCCAGTAGTTAGTGTTTCTATCACTGGGTCTATACCTCTGCTGGTGAACTATTAGTCCCCGAGGATATCATCCCCCCAGTAGTCAGTGTTTCTATCACTGGGTCTATTCCTCTGCTGGTGAACTATTAGTCCCCGAGGATATCATCCCCCCAGTAGTCAGTGTTTCTATCACTGGGTCTATTCCTCTGCTGGTGAACTATTAGTCCCCGAGGATATCATCCCCCCAGTAGTCAGTGTTTCTATCACTGGGTCTATACCTCTGCTGGTGAACTATTAGTCCCCGAGGATATCATCCCCCCAGTAGTCAGTGTTTCTATCACCGGGTCTATACCTCTGCTGGTGAACTATTAGTCCCCGAGGATATCATCCCCCCAGTAGTCAGTGTTTCTATCACCGGGTCTATTCCTCTGCTGGTGAACTATTAGTCCCCGAGGATAACATCCCCCAGTAGTTAGTGTTTCTATCACTGGGTCTATACCTCTGCTGGTGAACTATTAGTCCCCGAGGATATCATCCCCCCAGTAGTCAGTGTTTCTATCACTGGGTCTATTCCTCTGCTGGTGAACTATTAGTCCCCGAGGATATCATCCCCCCAGTAGTCAGTGTTTCTATCACTGGGTCTATTCCTCTGCTGGTGAACTATTAGTCCCCGAGGATATCATCCCCCAGTAGTCAGTGTTTCTATCACTGGGTCTATACCTCTGCTGGTGAACTATTAGTCCCCGAGGATATCATCCCCCCAGTAGTCAGTGTTTCTATCACTGGGTCTATACCTCTGCTGGTGAACTATTAGTCCCCGAGGATATCATCCCCCCAGTAGTCAGTGTTTCTATCACTGGGTCTATTCCTCTGCTGGTGAACTATTAGTCCCCGAGGATAACATCCCCCAGTAGTTAGTGTTTCTATCACTGGGTCTATACCTCTGCTGGTGAACTATTAGTCCCCGATGATATCATCCCCCCAGTAGTCAGTGTTTCTATCACTGGGTCTATACCTCTGCTGGTGAACTATTAGTCCCCGAGGATATCATCCCCCCAGTAGTCAGTGTTTCTATCACCGGGTCTATTCCTCTGCTGGTGAACTATTAGTCCCCGAGGATATCATCCCCCCAGTAGTCAGTGTTTCTATCACTGGGTCTATTCCTCTGCTGGTGAACTATTAGTCCCCGAGGATATCATCCCCCCAGTAGTCAGTGTTTCTATCACTGGGTCTATACCTCTGCTGCTGAACTATTAGTCCCCGAGGATATCATCCCCCAGTAGTCAGTGTTTCTATCACTGGGTCTATTCCTCTGCTGGTGAACTATTAGTCCCCGAGGATATCATCCCCCCAGTAGTCAGTGTTTCTATCACTGGGTCTATACCTCTGCTGGTGAACTATTAGTCCGCGAGGATATCATCCCCCCCAGTAGTCAATGTTTCTATCACTGGGTCTATACCTCTGCTGGTGAACTATTAGTCCCCGAGGATATCATCCCCCCAGTAGTTAGTGTTTCTATCACTGGGTCTATTCCTCTGCTGGTGAAATATTAGTCCCCGAGGATATCATCCCCCAGTAGTTAGTGTTTCTATCACTGGGTCTATACCTCTGCTGGTGAATTATTAGTCCACGAGGATATCATCCCCCCAGTAGTCAGTGTTTCTATCACTGGGTCTATTCCTCTGCTGGTGAACTATTAGTCCCCGAGGATATCATCCCCCCAGTAGTCAGTGTTTCTATCACTCGGTCTATTCCTCTGCTGGTGAACTATTAATCCCCGAGGATATCATCCCCCCAGTAGTCAGTGTTTCTATCACTGGGTCTATACCTCTGCTGGTGAACTATTAGTCCCCGAGGATATCATCCCCCCAGTAGTCAGTGTTTCTATCACCGGGTCTATACCTCTGCTGGTGAACTATTAGTCCCCGAGGATATCATCCCCCCAGTAGTTAGTGTTTCTATCACTGGGTCTATTCCTCTGCTGGTGAACTATTAGTCCCCGAGGATATCATCCCCCCAGTAGTCAGTGTTTCTATCACTGGGTCTATACCTCTGCTGGTGAACTATTAGTCCCCGAGGATATCATCCCCCCAGTAGTCAGTGTTTCTATCACTGGGTCTATTCCTCTGCTGGTGAACTATTAGTCCCCGAGGATAACATCCCCCAGTAGTTAGTGTTTCTATCACTGGGTCTATACCTCTGCTGGTGAACTATTAGTCCCCGATGATATCATCCCCCCAGTAGTCAGTGTTTCTATCACTGGGTCTATACCTCTGCTGGTGAACTATTAGTCCCCGAGGATATCATCCCCCAGTAGTCAATGTTTCTATCACTGGGTCTATTCCTCTGCTGGTGAACTATTAGTCCCCGAGGATATCATCCCCCCAGTAGTCAGTGTTTCTATCACTGGGTCTATACCTCTGCTGGTGAACTATTAGTCCCCAAGGATATCATCCGCCCAGTAGTCAGTGTTTCTATCACTGGGTCTATACCTCTGCTGGTGAACTATTAGTCCCCGAGGATATCATACCCCCAGTAGTAGGTGTTTCTATCACTGGGTCTATACCTCTGCTGGTGAACTATTAGTACCCGAGGATATCATACCCCCAGTAGTAAGTGTTTCTATCACTGGGTCTATACCTCTGCTGGTGAACTATTAGTCCCCGAGGATGTCATCCCCCCAGTAGTCAGTGTTTTTATCACTGGGTCTATACCTCTGCTGGTGAACTATTAGTCCCCGAGGATATCATCCCCCTAGTAGTCAGTGTTTCTATCACTGGGTCTATACCTCTGCTGTTGAACTATTAGTCCCCGAGGATATCATCCCCCCAGTAGTCAGTGTTTCTATCACTGGGTCTATACCTCTGCTGGTGAACTATTAGTCCCCGAGGATATCATCCCCCCAGTAGTCAGTGTTTCTATCACTGGGTCTATACCTCTGCTGGTGAACTATTAGTCCCCGAGGATATCATCCCCCCAGTAGTCAGTGTTTCTATCACTGGGTCTATTCCTCTGCTGGTGAACTATTAGTCCCCGAGGATAACATCCCCCAGTAGTTAGTGTTTCTTTCACTGGGTCTATACCTCTGCTGGTGAACTATTAGTTCCCGATGATATCATCCCCCCAGTAGTCAGTGTTTTTATCACTGGGTCTATACCTCTGCTGGTGAACTATTAGTCCCCGAGGATATCATCCCCCCAGTAGTCAGTGTTTCTATCACCGGGTCTATACCTCTGCTGGTGAACTATTAGTCCCCGAGGATATCATCCCCCCAGTAGTCAGTGTTTCTATCACTGGGTCTATTCCTCTGCTGGTGAACTATTAGTCCCCGAGGATATCATCCCCCCAGTAGTCAGTGTTTCTATCACTGGGTCTATACCTCTGCTGGTGAACTATTAGTCCCCAAGGATATCATCCGCCCAGTAGTCAGTGTTTCTATCACTGGGTCTATACCTCTGCTGGTGAACTATTAGTCCCCGAGGATATCATACCCCCAGTAGTAAGTGTTTCTATCACTGGGTCTATACCTCTGCTGGTGAACTATTAGTACCCGAGGATATCATACCCCCAGTAGTAAGTGTTTCTATCACTGGGTCTATACCTCTGCTGGTGAACTATTAGTCCCCGAGGATATCATCCCCCAGTAGTCAGTGTTTCTATCACCGGGTCTATACCTCTGCTGGTGAACTATTAGTCCCCGAGGATATCATCCCCCCAGTAGTTAGTGTTTCTATCACTGGGTCTATTCCTCTGCTGGTGAACTATTAGTCCCCGAGGATATCATCCCCCCAGTAGTCAGTGTTTCTATCACTGGGTCTATACCTCTGCTGGTGAACTATTAGTCCCCGAGGATATCATCCCCCCAGTAGTCAGTGTTTCTATCACTGGGTCTATTCCTCTGCTGGTGAACTATTAGTCCCCGAGGATAACATCCCCCAGTAGTTAGTGTTTCTATCACTGGGTCTATACCTCTGCTGGTGAACTATTAGTCCCCGAGGATATCATCCCCCAGTAGTCAGTGTTTCTATCACTGGGTCTATACCTCTGCTTGTGAACTATTAGTCCCCGAGGATATCATCCCCCAGTAGTCAGTGTTTCTATCACTGGGTCTATTCCTCTGCTGGTGAACTATTAGTCCCCGAGGATATCATCCCCCCAGTAGTCAGTGTTTTTATCACTGGGTCTATACCTCTGCTGGTGAACTATTAGTCCCCGAGGATATCATCCCCCCAGTAGTCAGTGTTTCTATCACCGGGTCTATACCTCTGCTGGTGAACTATTAGTCCCCGAGGATATCATCCCCCCAGTAGTCAGTGTTTCTATCACTGGGTCTATTCCTCTGCTGGTGAACTATTAGTCCCCGAGGATATCATCCCCCCAGTAGTCAGTGTTTCTATCACTGGGTCTATACCTCTGCTGGTGAACTATTAGTCCCCAAGGATATCATCCGCCCAGTAGTCAGTGTTTCTATCACTGGGTCTATACCTCTGCTGGTGAACTATTAGTCCCCGAGGATATCATACCCCCAGTAGTAAGTGTTTCTATCACTGGGTCTATACCTCTGCTGGTGAACTATTAGTACCCGAGGATATCATACCCCCAGTAGTAAGTGTTTCTATCACTGGGTCTATACCTCTGCTGCTGAACTATTAGTCCCGAGGATATCATCCCCTCAGTAGTCAGTGTTTCTATCACTGGGTCTATTCCTCTGCTGGTGAACTATTAGTCCCCGAGGATATCATCCCTCCAGTAGTCAGTGTTTCTATCACTGGGTCTATTCCTCTGCTGGTGAACTATTAGTCCCCGAGGATATCATCCCCCCAGTAGTCAGTGTTTCTATCACTGGGTCTATTCCTCTGCTGGTGAACTATTAGTCCCCGAGGATATCATCCCCCCAGTAGTCAGTGTTTCTATCACTGGGTCTATACCTCTGCTGGTGAATTATTAGTTCCCGAGGATATCATACCCCTAGTAGTCAGTGTTTCTATCACTGGGTCTATACCTCTGCTGCTGAACTATTAGTCCCCGAGGATATCATCCCCCAGTAGTCAGTGTTTCTATCACTGGGTCTATTCCTCTGCTGGTGAACTATTAGTCCCCGAGGATATCATCCCCCCAGTAGTCAGTGTTTCTATCACTGGGTCTATACCTCTGCTGGTGAACTATTAGTCCGCGAGGATATCATCCCCCCAGTAGTCAATGTTTCTATCACTGGGTCTATTCCTCTGCTGGTGAACTATTAGTCCCCGAGGATATCATACCCCCAGTAGTCAGTGTTTCTATCACTGGGTCTATTCCTCTGCTGGTGAACTATTAGTCCCCGAGGATATCATCCCCCCAGTAGTCAGTGTTTCTATCACTGGGTCTATACCTCTGCTGGTGAACTATTAGTCCCCGAGGATATCATCCCCCCAGTAGTCAGTGTTTCTATCACTGGGTCTATACCTCTGCTGGTGAACTATTAATCCCCGAGGATATCATCCCCCCAGTAGTCAGTGTTTCTATCACTGGGTCTATACCTCTGCTGGTGAATTATTAGTTCCCGAGGATATCATACCCCCAGTAGTCAGTGTTTCTATCACTGGGTCTATTCCTCTGCTGCTGAACTATTAGTCCCCGAGGATATCATCCCCCAGTAGTCAGTGTTTCTATCACTGGGTCTATTCCTCTGCTGGTGAACTATTAGTCCCCGAGGATATCATCCCCCCAGTAGTCAGTGTTTCTATCACTGGGTCTATACCTCTGCTGGTGAACTATTAGTCCGCGAGGATATCATCCCCCCAGTAGTCAATGTTTCTATCACTGGGTATATACCTCTGCTGGTGAACTATTAGTCCCCGAGGATATCATCCCCCAGTAGTCAGTGTTTCTATCACCGGGTCTATACCTCTGCTGGTGAACTATTAGTTCCCGAGGATATCATACCCCCAGTAGTCAGTGTTTCTATCACCGGGTCTATACCTCTGCTGGTGAATTATTAGTCCCCGAGGATATCATCCCCCAGTAGTCAGTGTTTCTATCACTGGGTCTATACCTCTGCTGGTGAACTATTAATCCCCGAGGATATCATCCCCCAGTAGTCAGTGTTTCTATCACTGGGTCTATACCTCTGCTGGTGAACTATTAATCCCCGAGGATATCATCCCCCAGTAGTCAGTGTTTCTATCACTGGGTCTATACCTCTGCTGGTGAACTATTAGTCCCCGAGGATATCATCCCCCAGTAGTCAGTGTTTCTATCACTGGGTCTATACCTCTGCTGGTGAACTATTAATCCCCGAGGATATCATACCCCCAGTAGTCAGTGTTTCTATCACTGGGTCTATACCTCTGCTGCTGAACTATTAGTCCCCGAGGATATCATCCCCCAGTAGTCAGTGTTTCTATCACTGGGTCTATTCCTCTGCTGGTGAACTATTAGTCCCCGAGGATATCATCCCCCCAGTAGTCAGTGTTTCTATCACTGGGTCTATTCCTCTGCTGGTGAACTATTAGTCCCCGAGGATATCATACCCCCAGTAGTCAGTGTTTCTATCACTGGGTCTATACCTCTGCTGCTAAACTATTAGTCCCCGAGGATATCATCCCCCAGTAGTCAGTGTTTCTATCACTGGGTCTATTCCTCTGCTGGTGAACTATTAGTCCCCGAGGATATCATCCCCCCAGTAGTCAGTGTTTCTATCACTGGGTCTATACCTCTGCTGGTGAACTATTAGTCCGCGAGGATATCATCCCCCCAGTAGTCAGTGTTTCTATCACTGGGTCTATACCTCTGCTGGTGAATTATTAGTCCCCGATGATATCATCCCCCCAGTAGTCAGTGTTTCTATCACTGGGTCTATACCTCTGCTGGTGAACTATTAGTCCGCGAGGATATCATCCCCCCAGTAGTCAATGTTTCTATCACTGGGTCTATACCTCTGCTGGTGAACTATTAGTCCCCGAGGATATCATCCCCCCAGTAGTCAGTGTTTCTATCACCGGGTCTATTCCTCTGCTGGTGAACTATTAAACCCCGAGGATATCATCCCCCCAGTAGTCAGTGTTTCTATCACTGGGTCTATTCCTCTGCTGGTGAACTATTAGTCCCCGAGGATATCATACCCCCAGTAGTCAGTGTTTCTATCACTGGGTCTATTCCTCTGCTGCTGAACTATTAGTCCCCGAGGATATCATCCCCCAGTAGTCAGTGTTTCTATCACTGGGTCTATTCCTCTGCTGGTGAACTATTAGTCCCCGAGGATATCATCCCCCCAGTAGTCAGTGTTTCTATCACTGGGTCTATACCTCTGCTGGTGAACTATTAGTCCGCGAGGATATCATCCCCCCAGTAGTCAATGTTTCTATCACTGGGTCTATACCTCTGCTGGTGAACTATTAGTCCCCGAGGATATCATCCCCCCAGTAGTTAGTGTTTCTATCACTGGGTCTATTCCTCTGCTGGTGAACTATTAGTCCCCGAGGATATCATCCCCCCAGTAGTTAGTGTTTCTATCACTGGGTCTATACCTCTGCTGGTGAACTATTAGTCCCCGAGGATATCATCCCCCCAGTAGTCAGTGTTTCTATCACTGGGTCTATACCTCTGCTGGTGAACTATTAGTCCCCGAGGATATCATCCCCCCAGTAGTCAGTGTTTCTATCACCGGGTCTATTCCTCTGCTGGTGAACTATTAGTCCCCGAGGATATCATCCCCCCAGTAGTCAGTGTATCTATCACTGGGTCTATTCCTCTGCTGGTGAACTATTAGTCCCCGAGGATATAATCCCCCCAGTAGTCAGTGTTTCTATCACTGGGTCTATACCTCTGCTGCTGAACTATTAGTTCCCGAGGATATCATCCCCCAGTAGTCAGTGTTTCTATCACTGGGTCTATTCCTCTGCTGGTGAACTATTAGTCCCCGAGGATATCATCCCCCCAGTAGTCAGTGTTTCTATCACTGGGTCTATACCTCTGCTGGTGAACTATTAATCCGCGAGGATATCATCCCCCCAGTAGTCAATGTTTCTATCACTGGGTCTATTCCTCTTCTGGTGAACTATTAGTCCCCGAGGATATCATCCCCCCAGTAGTTAGTGTTTCTATCACTGGGTCTATTCCTCTGCTGGTGAACTATTAGTCCCCGAGGATATCATCCCCCCAGTAGTTAGTGTTTCTATCACTGGGTCTATACCTCTGCTGGTGAACTATTAGTCCCCGAGGATATCATCCCCCCAGTAGTCAGTGTTTCTATCACTGGGTCTATTCCTCTGCTGGTGAACTATTAGTCCCCGAGGATATCATCCCCCCAGTAGTCAGTGTTTCTATCACTGGGTCTATTCCTCTGCTGGTGAACTATTAGTCCCCGAGGATAGCATCCCCCCAGTAGTCAGTGTTTCTATCACTGGGTCTATTCCTCTGCTGGTGAACTATTAGTCCCCGAGGATATCATCCCCCCAGTAGTCAATGTTTCTATCACCGGGTCTATACCTCTGCTGGTGAACTATTAGTCCCCGAGGATATCATCCCCCCAGTAGTTAGTGTTTCTATCACTGGGTCTATTCCTCTACTGGTGAACTATTAGTCCCCGAGGATATCATCCCCCCAGTAGTCAGTGTTTCTATCACTGGGTCTATTCCTCTGCTGGTGAACTATTAGTCCCCGAGGATATCATCCCCCCAGTAGTCAGTGTTTCTATCACTGGGTCTATTCCTCTGCTGGTGAACTATTAATCCCCGAGGATAACATCCCCCAGTAGTTAGTGTTTCTATCACTGGGTCTATACCTCTGCTGGTGAACTATTAGTCCCCGAGGATATCATCCCCCAGTAGTCAATGTTTCTATCACTGGGTCTATTCCTCTGCTGGTGAACTATTAGTCCCCGAGGATATCATCCCCGCAGTAGTCAGTGTTTTTATCACTGGGTCTATTCCTCTGCTGGTGAACTATTAGTCCCCGAGGATATCATCCCCCCAGTAGTCAGTGTTTCTATCACCGGGTCTATACCTCTGCTGGTGAACTATTAGTCCCCGAGGATATCATCCCCCAGTAGTCAGTGTTTCTATCACTGGGTCTATTCCTCTGCTGGTGAACTATTAGTCCCCGAGGATATCATCCCCCCAGTAGTCAGTGTTTCTATCACTGGGTCTATACCTCTGATGGTGAACTATTAGTCCCCAAGGATATCATCCGCCCAGTAGTCAGTGTTTCTATCACTGGGTCTATACCTCTGCTGGTGAACTATCAGTCCCCGAGGATATCATACCCCCAGTAGTAGGTGTTTCTATCACTGGGTCTATACCTCTGCTGGTGAACTATTAGTACCCGAGGATATCATACCCCCAGTAGTAAGTGTTTCTATCACTGGGTCTATACCTCTGCTGGTGAACTATTAGTCCCCAAGGATGTCATCCCCCCAGTAGTCAGTGTTTTTATCACTGGGTCTATTCCTCTGCTGGTGAACTATTAGTCCCCGAGGATATCATCCCCCCAGTAGTCAGTGTTTCTATCACTGGGTCTATACCTCTGCTGGTGAACTATTAGTTCCCGAGGATATCATCCCCCCAGTAGTCAGTGTTTCTATCACTGGGTCTATACCTCTGCTGGTGAACTATTATTCCCCGAGGATATCATCCCCCCAGTAGTCAGTGTTTCTATCACTGGGTCTATACCTCTGCTGGTGAACTATTAGTCCCCGAGGATATCATCCCCCCAGTAGTCAGTGTTTCTATCACTGGGTCTATTCCTCTGCTGATGAACTATTACTCCCCGAGGATATCATCCCCCCAGTAGTCAGTGTTTCTATCACTGGGTCTATACCTCTGCTGGTGAACTATTAGTTCCCGAGGATATCATCCCCCCAGTAGTCAGTGTTTCTATCACTGGGTCTATACCTCTGCTGGTGAACTATTAGTCCCAGAGGATATCATCCCCCCAGTAGTCAGTGTTTCTATCACTGGGTCTATTCCTCTGCTGGTGAACTATTAGTCCCCGAGGATAACATCCCCCAGTAGTTAGTGTTTCTATCACTGGGTCTATACCTCTGCTGGTGAACTGTTAGTCCCCGATGATATCATCCCCCCAGTAGTCAGTGTTTCTATCACTGGGTCTATACCTCTGCTGGTGAACTATTAGTCCCCGAGGATATCATCCCCCCAGTAGTCAGTGTTTCTATCACCGGGTCTATTCCTCTGCTGGTGAACTATTAGTCCCCGAGGATATCATCCCCCCAGTAGTCAGTGTTTCTATCACTGGGTCTATTCCTCTGCTGGTGAACTATTAGTCCCCGAGGATATCATCCCCCCAGTAGTCAGTGTTTCTATCACTGGGTCTATACCTCTGCTGCTGAACTATTAGTCCCCGAGGATATCATCCCCCAGTAGTCAGTGTTTCTATCACTGGGTCTATTCCTCTGCTGGTGAACTATTAGTCCCCGAGGATATCATCCCCCCAGTAGTCAGTGTTTCTATCACTGGGTCTATACCTCTGCTGGTGAACTATTAGTCCGCGAGGATATCATCCCCCCAGTAGTCAATGTTTCTATCACTGGGTCTATACCTCTGCTGGTGAACTATTAGTCCCCGAGGATATCATCCCCCCAGTAGTTAGTGTTTCTATCACTGGGTCTATTCCTCTGCTGGTGAACTATTAGTCCCCGAGGATATCATCCCCCAGTAGTTAGTGTTTCTATCACTGGGTCTATACCTCTGCTGGTGAATTATTAGTCCACGAGGATATCATCCCCCCAGTAGTCAGTGTTTCTATCACTGGGTCTATTCCTCTGCTGGTGAACTATTAGTCCCCGAGGATATCATCCCCCCAGTAGTCAGTGTTTCTATCACTCGGTCTATTCCTCTGCTGGTGAACTATTAATCCCCGAGGATATCATCCCCCCAGTAGTCAGTGTTTCTATCACTGGGTCTATACCTCTGCTGGTGAACTATTAGTCCCCGAGGATATCATCCCCCCAGTAGTCAGTGTTTCTATCACCGGGTCTATACCTCTGCTGGTGAACTATTAGTCCCCGAGGATATCATCCCCCCAGTAGTTAGTGTTTCTATCACTGGGTCTATTCCTCTGCTGGTGAACTATTAGTCCCCGAGGATATCATCCCCCCAGTAGTCAGTGTTTCTATCACTGGGTCTATACCTCTGCTGGTGAACTATTAGTCCCCGAGGATATCATCCCCCCAGTAGTCAGTGTTTCTATCACTGGGTCTATTCCTCTGCTGGTGAACTATTAGTCCCCGAGGATAACATCCCCCAGTAGTTAGTGTTTCTATCACTGGGTCTATACCTCTGCTGGTGAACTATTAGTCCCCGATGATATCATCCCCCCAGTAGTCAGTGTTTCTATCACTGGGTCTATACCTCTGCTGGTGAACTATTAGTCCCCGAGGATATCATCCCCCAGTAGTCAATGTTTCTATCACTGGGTCTATTCCTCTGCTGGTGAACTATTAGTCCCCGAGGATATCATCCCCCCAGTAGTCAGTGTTTCTATCACTGGGTCTATACCTCTGCTGGTGAACTATTAGTCCCCAAGGATATCATCCGCCCAGTAGTCAGTGTTTCTATCACTGGGTCTATACCTCTGCTGGTGAACTATTAGTCCCCGAGGATATCATACCCCCAGTAGTAGGTGTTTCTATCACTGGGTCTATACCTCTGCTGGTGAACTATTAGTACCCGAGGATATCATACCCCCAGTAGTAAGTGTTTCTATCACTGGGTCTATACCTCTGCTGGTGAACTATTAGTCCCCGAGGATGTCATCCCCCCAGTAGTCAGTGTTTTTATCACTGGGTCTATACCTCTGCTGTTGAACTATTAGTCCCCGAGGATATCATCCCCCTAGTAGTCAGTGTTTCTATCACTGGGTCTATACCTCTGCTGTTGAACTATTAGTCCCCGAGGATATCATCCCCCCAGTAGTCAGTGTTTCTATCACTGGGTCTATACCTCTGCTGGTGAACTATTAGTCCCCGAGGATATCATCCCCCCAGTAGTCAGTGTTTCTATCACTGGGTCTATACCTCTGCTGGTGAACTATTAATCCCCGAGGATATCATCCCCCCAGTAGTCAGTGTTTCTATCACTGGGTCTATTCCTCTGCTGGTGAACTATTAGTCCCCGAGGATAACATCCCCCAGTAGTTAGTGTTTCTTTCACTGGGTCTATACCTCTGCTGGTGAACTATTAGTTCCCGATGATATCATCCCCCCAGTAGTCAGTGTTTTTATCACTGGGTCTATACCTCTGCTGGTGAACTATTAGTCCCCGAGGATATCATCCCCCCAGTAGTCAGTGTTTCTATCACCGGGTCTATACCTCTGCTGGTGAACTATTAGTCCCCGAGGATATCATCCCCCCAGTAGTCAGTGTTTCTATCACTGGGTCTATTCCTCTGCTGGTGAACTATTAGTCCCCGAGGATATCATCCCCCCAGTAGTCAGTGTTTCTATCACTGGGTCTATACCTCTGCTGGTGAACTATTAGTCCCCAAGGATATCATCCGCCCAGTAGTCAGTGTTTCTATCACTGGGTCTATACCTCTGCTGGTGAACTATTAGTCCCCGAGGATATCATACCCCCAGTAGTAAGTGTTTCTATCACTGGGTCTATACCTCTGCTGGTGAACTATTAGTACCCGAGGATATCATACCCCCAGTAGTAAGTGTTTCTATCACTGGGTCTATACCTCTGCTGGTGAACTATTAGTCCCCGAGGATATCATCCCCCAGTAGTCAGTGTTTCTATCACCGGGTCTATACCTCTGCTGGTGAACTATTAGTCCCCGAGGATATCATCCCCCCAGTAGTTAGTGTTTCTATCACTGGGTCTATTCCTCTGCTGGTGAACTATTAGTCCCCGAGGATATCATCCCCCCAGTAGTCAGTGTTTCTATCACTGGGTCTATACCTCTGCTGGTGAACTATTAGTCCCCGAGGATATCATCCCCCCAGTAGTCAGTGTTTCTATCACTGGGTCTATTCCTCTGCTGGTGAACTATTAGTCCCCGAGGATAACATCCCCCAGTAGTTAGTGTTTCTATCACTGGGTCTATACCTCTGCTGGTGAACTATTAGTCCCCGAGGATATCATCCCCCAGTAGTCAGTGTTTCTATCACTGGGTCTATACCTCTGCTTGTGAACTATTAGTCCCCGAGGATATCATCCCCCAGTAGTCAGTGTTTCTATCACTGGGTCTATTCCTCTGCTGGTGAACTATTAGTCCCCGAGGATATCATCCCCCCAGTAGTCAGTGTTTTTATCACTGGGTCTATACCTCTGCTGGTGAACTATTAGTCCCCGAGGATATCATCCCCCCAGTAGTCAGTGTTTCTATCACCGGGTCTATACCTCTGCTGGTGAACTATTAGTCCCCGAGGATATCATCCCCCCAGTAGTCAGTGTTTCTATCACTGGGTCTATTCCTCTGCTGGTGAACTATTAGTCCCCGAGGATATCATCCCCCCAGTAGTCAGTGTTTCTATCACTGGGTCTATACCTCTGCTGGTGAACTATTAGTCCCCAAGGATATCATCCGCCCAGTAGTCAGTGTTTCTATCACTGGGTCTATACCTCTGCTGGTGAACTATTAGTCCCCGAGGATATCATACCCCCAGTAGTAAGTGTTTCTATCACTGGGTCTATACCTCTGCTGGTGAACTATTAGTACCCGAGGATATCATACCCCCAGTAGTAAGTGTTTCTATCACTGGGTCTATACCTCTGCTGCTGAACTATTAGTCCCGAGGATATCATCCCCTCAGTGGTCAGTGTTTCTATCACTGGGTCTATTCCTCTGCTGGTGAACTATTAGTCCCCGAGGATATCATCCCCCCAGTAGTCAGTGTTTCTATCACTGGGTCTATTCCTCTGCTGGTGAACTATTAGTCCCCGAGGATATCATCCCCCCAGTAGTCAGTGTTTCTATCACTGGGTCTATTCCTCTGCTGGTGAACTATTAGTCCCCGAGGATATCATCCCCCCAGTAGTCAGTGTTTCTATCACTGGGTCTATACCTCTGCTGGTGAATTATTAGTTCCCGAGGATATCATACCCCTAGTAGTCAGTGTTTCTATCACTGGGTCTATACCTCTGCTGGTGAACTATTAGTCCCCGAGGATATCATCCCCCAGTAGTCAGTGTTTCTATCACTGGGTCTATTCCTCTGCTGGTGAACTATTAGTCCCCGAGGATATCATCCCCCCAGTAGTCAGTGTTTCTATCACTGGGTCTATACCTCTGCTGGTGAACTATTAGTCCGCGAGGATATCATCCCCCCAGTAGTCAATGTTTCTATCACTGGGTCTATTCCTCTGCTGGTGAACTATTAGTCCCCGAGGATATCATACCCCCAGTAGTCAGTGTTTCTATCACTGGGTCTATTCCTCTGCTGGTGAACTATTAGTCCCCGAGGATATCATCCCCCCAGTAGTCAGTGTTTCTATCACTGGGTCTATACCTCTGCTGGTGAACTATTAGTCCCCGAGGATATCATCCCCCCAGTAGTCAGTGTTTCTATCACTGGGTCTATACCTCTGCTGGTGAACTATTAATCCCCGAGGATATCATCCCCCCAGTAGTCAGTGTTTCTATCACTGGGTCTATACCTCTGCTGGTGAATTATTAGTTCCCGAGGATATCATACCCCCAGTAGTCAGTGTTTCTATCACTGGGTCTATACCTCTGCTGCTGAACTATTAGTCCCCGAGGATATCATCCCCCAGTAGTCAGTGTTTCTATCACTGGGTCTATTCCTCTGCTGGTGAACTATTAGTCCCCGAGGATATCATCCCCCCAGTAGTCAGTGTTTCTATCACTGGGTCTATACCTCTGCTGGTGAACTATTAGTCCGCGAGGATATCATCCCCCCAGTAGTCAATGTTTCTATCACTGGGTATATACCTCTGCTGGTGAACTATTAGTCCCCGAGGATATCATCCCCCAGTAGTCAGTGTTTCTATCACCGGGTCTATACCTCTGCTGGTGAACTATTAGTTCCCGAGGATATCATACCCCCAGTAGTCAGTGTTTCTATCACCGGGTCTATACCTCTGCTGGTGAACTATTAGTCCCCGAGGATATCATCCCCCAGTAGTCAGTGTTTCTATCACTGGGTCTATACCTCTGCTGGTGAACTATTAATCCCCGAGGATATCATCCCCCAGTAGTCAGTGTTTCTATCACTGGGTCTATACCTCTGCTGGTGAACTATTAATCCCCGAGGATATCATCCCCCAGTAGTCAGTGTTTCTATCACTGGGTCTATACCTCTGCTGGTGAACTATTAGTCCCCGAGGATATCATCCCCCAGTAGTCAGTGTTTCTATCACTGGGTCTATACCTCTGCTGGTGAACTATTAATCCCCGAGGATATCATACCCCCAGTAGTCAGTGTTTCTATCACTGGGTCTATACCTCTGCTGCTGAACTATTAGTCCCCGAGGATATCATCCCCCAGTAGTCAGTGTTTCTATCACTGGGTCTATTCCTCTGCTGGTGAACTATTAGTCCCCGAGGATATCATCCCCCCAGTAGTCAGTGTTTCTATCACTGGGTCTATACCTCTGCTGCTGAACTATTAGTCCCCGAGGATATCATCCCCCAGTAGTCAGTGTTTCTATCACTGGGTCTATTCCTCTGCTGGTGAACTATTAGTCCCCGAGGATATCATCCCCCAGTAGTCAGTGTTTCTATCACTGGGTCTATACCTCTGCTGGTGAACTATTAGTCCCCGAGGATATCATACCCCAGTAGTCAGTGTTTCTATCACTGGGTCTATACCTCTGCTGGTGAACTATTAGTCCCCGAGGATATCATCCCCCCAGTAGTCAGTGTTTCTATCACTGGGTCTATACCTCTGCTGGTGAACTATTAGTCCCCGAGGATATCATCCCCCAGTAGTCAGTGTTTCTATCACTGGGTCTATTCCTCTGCTGGTGAACTATTAGTCCCCGAGGATATCATCCCCCCATTAGTCAGTGTTTTTATCACTGGGTCTATACCTCTGCTGGTGAACTATTAGTCCCCAAGGATATCATCCGCCCAGTAGTCAGTGTTTCTATCACTGGGTCTATACCTCTGCTGGTGAACTATTAGTCCCCGAGGATATCATACCCCCTGTAGTCAGTGTTTCTATCACTGGGTCTATACCTCTGCTGGTGAACTATTAGTACCCGAGGATATCATAACCCCAGTAGTAAGTGTTTCTATCACTGGGTCTATACATCTGCTGGTGAACTATTAGTCCCCGAGGATATCATCCCCCAGTAGTCAGTGTTTCTATCACTGGGTCTATTCCTCTGCTGGTGAACTATTAGTCCACGAGGATATCATCCCCCCAGTAGTCAGTGTTTCTATCACTGGGTCTATTCCTCTACTGGTGAACTATTAGTCCCCGAGGATATCATCCCCCCAGTAGTCAGTGCTTGGGCACTGACATTTGTATTACAGCTCATAAATAATGTAATTATTAGTAAAACTAAGGTTCTCCTCCCCCAGACATAGGTGACCTTAGTCGGTTTTAGCTATCCTGTTCATGCCCTTTGGTTTTATTTTTCCCGAAACTCTAAATGATTTGGCTTTCCAATCTTTCTATTTTGATCGTATTCCAGAAACGCGTCGTGCTCACAAACTTTGATATCTACATTTATATTTAACTACCACATCAGGTCGGGAAATAACAATATTATTTGTCAATGACAAGATTCAATATTGGGAAATAACAATATTATCTGTCAATGACAAGTTTCAATATTGGGAAATAACAATATTATCTGTCAATGACAAGTTTCAATATTGGGAAATAACAATATTATCTGTCAATGACAAGTTTCAATATTGGGAAATAACAATATTATCTGTCAATGACAAGTTTTAATATTGGGAAATAACAATATTATCTGTCAATGACAAGTTTTAATATTGGGAAATAACAATATTATCTGTCAATGACAAGTTTTAATATTGGGAAATAACAATATTATCTGTCAATGACAAGTTTCAATATTGGGAAATAACAATATTATCTGTGAATGACAAGTTTTAATATTGGGAAATAACAATATTATCTGTCAATGACAAGTTTCAATATTGGGAAATAACAATATTATCTGTCAATGACAAGTTTCAATATTGGGAAATAACAATATGATCTGTCAATGACAAGTTTCAATATTGGGAAATAACAATATGATCTGTCAATGACAAGTTTCAATATTGGGAAATAACAATATTATCTGTCAATGACAAGTTTCAATATTGGGAAATAACAATATTATCTGTAAATGACAAGTTTCAATATTGGGAAATAACAATATTATCTGTCAATGACAAGTTTCAATATTGGGAAATAACAATATTATCTGTCAATGACAAGTTTCAATATTGGGAAATAACAATATTATCTGTCAATGACAAGTTTCAATATTGGGAAATAACAATATTATCTATCAATGACAACTTTTAATATTGGGAAATAACAATATTATCTGTCAATGACAAGTTTCAATATTGGGAAATAACAATATTATCTGTCAATGACAAGTTTCAATATTGGGAAATAACAATATTATCTGTCAATGACAAGTTTCAATATTGGGAAATAACAATATTATCTGTCAATGACAAGTTTAAATATTGGGAAATAACAATATTATCTGTCAATGACAAGTTTCAATATTGGGAAATAACAATATTATCTGTCAATGACAAGTTTCAATATTGGGAAATAACAATATTATCTGTCAATGACAAGTTTCAATATTGGGAAATAACAATATTATCTGTCAATGACAAGTTTCAATATTGGGAAATAACAATATTATCTGTCAATGACAAGTTTCAATATTGGGAAATAACAATAGTATCTGTCAATGACAAGTTTCAATATTGGGAAATAACAATATTATTTGCCAATGACAAGTTTCAATATTGGGAAATAACAATATTATCTGTCAATGACAAGTTTTAATATTGGGAAATAACAATATTATCTGTCAATGACAAGTTGTAATATTGGGAAATAACAATATTATCTGTCAATGACAAGTTTCAATATTGGGAAATAACAATATTATCTGTCAATGACAAGTTTCAATATTGGGAAATAACAATATTATCTGTCAATGACAAGTTTCAATATTGGGAAATAACAATATTATCTGTCAATGATAAGTTTCAATATTGGGAAATAACAATATTATCTGTCAATGACAAGTTTCAATATTGGGAAATAACAATATTATCTGTCAATGACAAGTTTCAATATTGGGAAATAACAATATTATCTGTCAATGACAAGTTTCAATATTGGGAAATAACAATATTATCTGTCAATGATAAGTTTCAATATTGGGAAATAACAATATTATCTGTCAATGACAAGTTTCAATATTGGGAAATAACAATATTATCTGTCAATGACAAGTTTCAATATTGGGAAATAACAATATTATCTGTCAATGACAAGTTTCAATATTGGGAAATAACAATATTATCTGTCAATGATAAGTTTCAATATTGGGAAATAACAATATTATCTGTCAATGACAAGTTTCAATATTGGGAAATAACAATATTATCTGTCAATGACAAGTTTCAATATTGGGAAATAACAATATTATCTGTCAATGACAAGTGTCAATATTGGGAAATAACAATATTATCTGTCAATGACAAGTTTCAATATTGGGAAATAACAATATTATCTGTCAATGATAAGTTTCAATATTGGGAAATAACAATAGTATCTGTCAATGACAAGTTTCAATATTGGGAAATAACAATAGTATCTGTCAATGACAAGTTTCAATATTGGGAAATAACAATATTATCTGTCAATGACAAGTTTCAATATTGGGAAATAACAATATTATCTGTCAATGACAAGTTTCAATATTGGGAAATAACAATATTATCTGTCAATGACAAGTTTCAATATTGGGAAATAACAATATTATCTGTCAATGACAAGTTTCAATATTGGGAAATAACAATATTATCTGTCAATGACAAGTTTCAATATTGGGAAATAACAATATTATCTGTCAATGACAAGTTTCAATATTGGGAAATAACAATATTATCTGTCAATGACAAGTTTCAATATTGGGAAATAACAATATTATCTGTCAATGACAAGTTTCAATATTGGGAAATAACAATATTATCTATCAATGACAACTTTTAATATTGGGAAATAACAATATTATCTGTCAATGACAAGTTTCAATATTGGCAAATAACAATATTATCTGTCAATGACAAGTTTCAATATTGGGAAATAACAATATTATCTGTCAATGACAAGTTTCAATATTGGGAAATAACAATATTATCTGTCAATGACAAGTTTCAATATTGGGAAATAACAATATTATCTGTCAATGACAAGTTTAAATATTGGGAAATAACAATATTATCTGTCAATGACAAGTTTCAATATTGGGAAATAACAATATTATCTGTCAATGACAAGTGTCAATATTGGGAAATAACAATATTATCTGTCAATGACAAGTTTCAATATTGGGAAATAACAATAGTATCTGTCAATGACAAGTTTCAATATTGGGAAATAACAATATTATTTGCCAATGACAAGTTTCAATATTGGGAAATAACAATATTATCTGTCAATGACAAGTTTTAATATTGGGAAATAACAATATTATCTGTCAATGACAAGTTTCAATATTGGGAAATAACAATATTATCTGTCAATGACAAGTTTCAATATTGGGAAATAACAATATTATCTGTCAATGACAAGTTTCAATATTGGGAAATAACAATATTATCTGTCAATGATAAGTTTCAATATTGGGAAATAACAATATTATCTGTCAATGACAAGTTTCAATATTGGGAAATAACAATATTATCTGTCAATGACAAGTTTCAATATTGGGAAATAACAATATTATCTGTCAATGACAAGTTTCAATATTGGGAAATAACAATATTATCTGTCAATGATAAGTTTCAATATTGGGAAATAACAATATTATCTGTCAATGACAAGTTTCAATATTGGGAAATAACAATATTATCTGTCAATGACAAGTTTCAATATTGGGAAATAACAATATTATCTGTCAATGACAAGTTTCAATATTGGGAAATAACAATATTATCTGTCAATGACAAGTTTCAATATTGGGAAATAACAATATTATCTGTCAATGACAAGTTTTAATATTGGGAAATAACAATATTATCTGTCAATGACAAGTTTCAATATTGGGAAATAACAATATTATCTGTCAATGACAAGTTTCAATATTGGGAAATAACAATATTATCTGTCAATGACAAGTTTCAATATTGGGAAATAACAATATTATCTGTCAATGATAAGTTTCAATATTGGGAAATAACAATATTATCTGTCAATGACAAGTTTCAATATTGGGAAATAACAATATTATCTGTCAATGACAAGTTTCAATATTGGGAAATAACAATATTATCTGTCAATGACAAGTTTCAATATTGGGAAATAACAATATTATCTGTCAATGATAAGTTTCAATATTGGGAAATAACAATATTATCTGTCAATGACAAGTTTCAATATTGGGAAATAACAATATTATCTGTCAATGACAAGTTTCAATATTGGGAAATAACAATATTATCTGTCAATGACAAGTTTCAATATTGGGAAATAACAATATTATCTGTCAATGACAAGTTTCAATATTGGGAAATAACAATATTATCTGTCAATGATAAGTTTCAATATTGGGAAATAACAATATTATCTGTCAATGACAAGTTTCAATATTGGGAAATAACAATATTATCTGTCAATGACAAGTTTCAATATTGGGAAATAACAATATTATCTGTCAATGACAAGTTTCAATATTGGGAAATAACAATATTATCTGTCAATGACAAGTTTCAATATTGGGAAATAACAATATTATCTGTCAATGATAAGTTTCAATATTGGGAAATAACAATAGTATCTGTCAATGACAAGTTTCAATATTGGGAAATAGCAATATTATCTGTCAATGACAAGTTTCAATATTGGGAAATAACAATATTATCTGTCAATGACAAGTTTCAATATTGGGAAATAACAATATTATCTGTCAATGACAAGTTTCAATATTGGGAAATAACAATATTATCTGTCAATGACAAGTTTCAATATTGGGAAATAACAATATTATCTGTCAATGACAAGTTTCAATATTGGGAAATAACAATATTATCTGTCAATGATAAGTTTCAATATTGGGAAATAACAATATTATCTGTCAATGACAAGTTTCAATATTGGGAAATAACAATATTATCTGTCAATGACAAGTTTCAATATTGGGAAATAACAATATTATCTGTCAATGACAAGTTTCAATATTGGGAAATAAAAATATTATCTGTCAATGACAAGTTTCAATATTGGGAAATAACAATATTATCTGTCAATGATAAGTTTCAATATTGGGAAATAACAATATTATCTGTCAATGACAAGTTTTAATATTGGGAAATAACAATATTATCTGTCAATGACAAGTTTCAATATTGGGAAATAACAATATTATCTGTCAATGACAAGTTTCAATATTTCATTCATGTTTTTATAATAATTAATCTTCAATATTTGTTTATGTAAAATTGAATATATCACAAAAACAATCACATTGTTTACAATGTGGATTTTTTCTAAAGAAAAGACTTTGATATTTTCCCATTAAATACTTTCTGTTGACACCCTTTCTATTATAAATATTATTTGCATATTTAATCGATTTAAAATCATCGTGAATTTGTTTGTTCCTGTTCTTAGAATTTCATGGAATTTTAATTTCGTTTAATGATAAATGATCAAATGTCAAATTTGCGTTATGGTACACTGACACTAATTACAATAGCCATTAGACATAACAGGTTTTTAAGTTCAACAAAGCCATTGTGTTGATGATCCTCTTGTGAATTGGTTTTCAGTCACAAGACAAATGCAAGATGTACATCTACAACTTATCTCATTGTCTTAGTAAGAGCTTACGAGGTTTTCTTGTTATTATGTAGATGTTGTATTTAATCATAGCAATGCTTGTAACATGAATGCATTCTTTTCCTTTGATCTTTTTTATGGTTTATATACCAGAATTTAAGCAACAGCTAAGAACTATGAAATAATACATGCAAATACGAGAGATTGCTAAAATCATAGAGCTGTGCATGATGTGATATTGCATGGCGTCGTGCTACAAATCATTTATACCACGGTGTTCAGAATTAAACAATCGAAAGCGAACCGTTGAACTCTGACACCTTGGTATAAATATTACTTACCCCTCATTTGTAATGGGTTGCAGAACTCTGGTTGTCGAGTATATTCTTATGATACTAAAACGTATCAGTCTTATATAAATAATTGTTTTGTATATTACTAGTCTTCAGTTTTCTCTTCTTCGGACATCGGTGACCATAACTTATTTTGTCTGATCATTGTTAGGCACTTTAGAGTTCAAATCCCAAAGATTGTTTTAATTATTGTTAGGTTTACAATATTTTCAATTTGAGCACATCTGATGAGGGTTATTCCATAAACGCTTCATGTGTACTAAGCTAGAAATATTATATACATGTATCTAGATTTTTATGCTTTAATTTTCAATTGGTGTCTTTTTTATTTTATTTTACTGGAAGGTTAAAGTTGCCATGTACAAAGACAGTCATATGGTGATGAATGTTATATTTAACAATGTCAATGGTGATACAAATACGAGATGGTTCAGTCAAGACAGACTTGTTAGCAGTACCTTTACTGATTTATCGTCTGCTGGCACATTCAGCATCTTCAGCATTGATGGGTAAGACATCTTACTTTTTAACATTGCACAAAATAGAAATCTTCCAATGTTTTAGCCTTAGCGGAATTAACAGAAATAGTACAGTCAATATTGAGGATTTCAACTACAATGCCAGTCTGTGCCAAAAATGATTAGCCATATGTCCCATTCTAGTAAAAATTGGTTCGGGCTAGTAAAAAATGCTGTTCGAGCTAGTTTGTCAAAATGTTTTAGCACAGACTGCAATACAAATATAAAAATTCAAATTCCACTCGCCAAACAGGTACAAGTCCATATGTCGTGGTCTTCTTTCATGTTCATGAAGCTAGGGTTGAGAGGTGATTGTTCGTTGTGTTGATATTGGTGGAATTGTTTTATCATCACTAATTAAACATTCATAATCCAATGATAATATTTAGCACGTACGAGACCGGAAATAACGTAACATCGTCGTCTGATACCATGTATCACGAGATAACATGTACCTTTTTTTGTTATCATGGAATCGTATGAACAATGGCGAGGTATTTGGACTTGTGTCACTCCTATATTTCGTCGGCATTAGTACTAATGATTGGTTTGTAACTTATTTTCTTCTAATGTATTGATCCGAATAATTTAATGGCTTTGTGAGATTTCATGAATGTCACCCAAATGATCTGACATGAAGGCAAAGATAATATATGACCTATGATTATTCTGAGAAACACCCTTCTATCCGTTCATTCTTCCTGTTTGGTAATATGACTGCTGAATAAAGTATATATACCCTGGCACTTGCTAAGCCCACGGAACTGCGTTCCAAGGTGGCGAATAGTGGGTGGCTCCTCGATAAGGGTTTGTCAGCTTAATATACAGAAGTTCTTACAGTGGAGTATAGAGGGTAACATGTTTGGAAAGTGCCACACTCTCTGTGATTTACAGACCGTTTGTATACATACTCCAAAACACAGAATGCGTATTGTATCTATTAGAAAGATTATGTTTTCTTGCCTAACCAAATCCCGATACTTTTCCAGTGTCAGACTGAATAGTTTATATCGTTGAACTTTTCCTTGTCCTGAATATACATGACAAAATTGCCACTCGGCGTTCAGCAGACAAGTATATCTAAAACATGTTTTTGCCACTCGGCGTTCAGCAGACAAGTATATCTTAGACATGTTTTTGCCACTCGGCGTTCAGCAGACAAGTAAATCTTAGACATGTTTTTGCCACTCGGCGTTCACCAGACAAGTATATCTTAGACATGTTTTTGCCACTCGGCGTTCACCAGACAAGTATATCTTAGACATGTTTTTGCCACTCGGCGTTCAGCAGACAAGTAAATCTTAGACATGTTTTTTGCCACTCGGTGTTCAGCAGACAAGTATATCTTAAGACATGTTTTTGCCACTCGGCGTTCAGCAGACAAGTATATCTTAGACATTGTTTTGCCACTCGACGTTCAGCAGACAAGTATATCTTAGACATGTTTTTGCCACTCGGCGTTCAGCATACAAGTATATCTTAGACATGTTTTTGCCACTCGGCGTTCAGCAGACAAGTATATCTTAGACATGTTTTTGCCACTCGGCGTTCAGCAGACAAGTATATCTTAGACATGTTTTTGCCACTCAGCGTTCAGCAGACAAGTATATCTTAGACATGTTTTTGCCACTCAGCATTCAGCAAACAAGTATATCTTAGACATGTTCAGCAGACAAGTATATCTTAGACATGCTTTTGGAATAATTAGACTTTTCCTTTCCTTCGCATTAATATTTCTAATGATCAATACTATGCTATATTTTAACTAAATTAATGTATGCACCTCGCTGTGTTTTTTAACAGGTATATGGAATCAGCAAGGACTTTCTACATTAATGAACGACTCTCCGGATGTGCTGCAGATAGCGGATGGATTGCAATCTTTGACGACTTCTACCGTTCTAATGACAAGTGTACATTCGAAGAAAATGTCGCATATCCTTTCTTTGCATACCTACCAAATAATATCGGAGGGAAATGGCAGTCTGGAGGTGTGTTTGATATTATTACATATTTGTCGTTTTCACATATTGTGCAAGTAACATATAAATCTTTTAGAATTCTATCAATTGTGATTAAGGCATTTATGCATTTCCATAGGGGCCGTCGTGGTTGTCATCGTGTGGTAGTTGGATTTACAATAACCTATAAAATCAGTGCCTATCACCACTATATTCGGTAATGCCGAAGTGTACTCGATACAACATTGTGTGATGAAACTTTTCAGTGACTTACGGCAGGTGGGTGGTTTTCTCCTGGTACTCCTGCTTCCCCCACCAATAAAAATTGCCCGCCACGATATAACTGAAATATTGTTGAGAGTAACGATAAACTCCATAGCCCTAATCCTATCCCCTGCATTTCTATATATAGTCTGGGTCCTTACCCTGACTGTAATCACTAGACACGATCAGGGGCGTAACTAGGTGTGAAATGAAATGTAGGCACAACTTGCGGCGAGGGGTCTGGGGGCCGCTTAGCAGGTCCAGGGAAGAGCCCAATGGAAAACGATTTTAAACGTAAATAGATGTACAAATGGCGAAATCTGAATAATAAAAGACATGAAATATATTCTTATTTTATCATGAAAACAATACAAAAATCGAAGTTGTTAATATATTTTTGCTGAATATGAGAACTTTTGACTGAATAAATTTAACAGTTACAACAAGATGAACTGTGAGCCAATGATCACTTATGATACCCCCGCATACATGTTCAATGTGTATAAAAACCAACTAAGTCGGCAAACAGGAAGTAGGAATCTGACGGGTCCAAAAACGCTTCCCACAATATGGCATACCTATTTGAAGCTTGTGACCAAATATCAGATTTCTGCCATCAATAGTTGCTCAGAAAAATGCGACGAAAAATATCGTGGACGGACGGAAGGACGGACAGTATACCCCCCTCCGGTGGAGCGGGTGAATAAAAATTCAGCATAAATGCAAAATGTATGAAAGAAACATTCCCGGAAACATTCAAAGAATAAAGTTTCAGAGTTCATGTAAGCACATGCAACCATGCAAAACATGATGTCCAGCAACACGGACTGGTAATTAGATAAAGTCCAGACGTCTGTTTTTTTCTCGCTGCAAATTTATTGATAACATCTTCGACGCTTAGATTTCTTGTTCTGTGGATGTGTAACAACGATAAATTTGATAATCTCTCATCACCCATTGTAGCTCTAAGAGAGTTTTTTACGCGGCGTATCGCACTGAATGAACGCTCGCTAGACGCCGAAGACACTGGCATTGTTATCAATAATATAAAAATTGCATAAATATTAGGGTACAAGTCTTGGTTTGTAACATTGAGTGTCTCCAGTAATGTGTGTGGTTTTTGCTCATCAACCATATTTCAGCGTGTTTTCCACCTAGCAACTTCATCAAGAAACCCTTGTCTGTCGCCAATATCCGTACGAAAAGAATCAAAGATTGAATCTGTTAATTGTGTGGAGCTTATCTTTTTAAACATTTCATCCAAAGTTCTAACTTTAAGTCTAGGTTTAGAGCCAGACATTTTTACACTGCAAGCCAATAGCCCGACAACAGTTCTTTTGACTGTCAATATCAAACTAGTAAATGTATCAATTCATTTCTAGATTCAGATGTTAAAAAGCGTATGAAAAACAAATTGAAATTGTATGTTATTTTATGTCAAGATATTAAGCCTTTGAAGATAAAATGAACTGTCAATTTCAAAGAGTTAGTTAAGGTCACAGTACTCAATGCAAATGTTTATCTTTCATCTTGTGGAAGCTTGTCATCAGTACAATAAACATAAAACAGACATAATTAAAATATGTAATACGTTGTTTGTTATTTTTCATCAATAAAAAAATGTTGGGGAAAATATTATGTGTATGCACGTGCCTAAAGTGCCTTACGGTAGCTACTCCCATGACGATAGTGGTATTCACATTTATTCTAGCACTTTTCTGTCATACATGAATAGTGATACCTTAACTGTAAATCGATAGAAGAACAGGAATCATGTACTTCACTGTTAATTAACATACAATTATGTCATTCCTCAATACATGTAATGTTGTTATTGTTAGTTGAAAGGTAGTAAATACATCATTGTATCCTTGGTTACTAGCGTCATGATGAATTTAAATCTAGCTTAAACTGTAAAAACAACTCTTGTGGTCATCCAGGTCAATATTGCAGATGTAAGATATCGGGTTCGGGTTCTCGGGTCTCATGTTCTTTCACTTGTTAACTCGCGGAACCTTTCATTGCAGTAGTATAATGCGAGACTGCACATTGTTAGGACAGCTAAATGTTTAATTTCGAGTAAATATACGTATAAGGACAAACAATCAGAACTTAATGCTCGTTTCCCGTGAAGTGAGCAGTTGTGGAACGAGTAGTATTTCAGCTATCTTCTCTACAGTGCTGTATTTACCTATAGGCTCGACAGACTGAGGCCTAGGGCTTCAAAATTTCGGGGGACTCCGGCCAAGGTGTGTAATGTAATATTTTTAACACTATTATTAGACTTTCATACTTATGCTGTCATCACGTACTGTACTTTTTAAACTACCCTTCAGTAATTTTCCTAACACAGTTGCACTTACATTTCAGAATATTGCAGAATTTTAATCACCCCTCATCATCTTCGCCTTTATTGAAATTGATTAAATGCACTTCCATCTTCCCTCAATTCTGAAGGTGGGGAATTGGGAGGGACCTCAAAAGTGGAATAGCCTAGGGCCTCTCTTTATCTAAATCCGGCACTGCTTCTCTATGCACAATAAATCAGGTAAAAAGTGGGATCTGGATTTAAAAGGTGCCATCGAGATGTGTGAAAATGCCACCTGGATGTGTAAATGTGGCACCGGGATCTGAAAGGTGAAATCATGATGTACTAAGGTGGCATCAGAATATGTAAAGGTGAAATCGGGATGAGTAAACGTGACAACGGAATATATAAAGGTGACAGTTTCATGCAAAACGGTGTGAGAGATGTTGAAAGGTGGTTGTTTGAAGATGGCATTGGAATGTGCATAAATGTTTTAACTGCCACAAGTAACACGGACGATAGGAAGACAACACATAATGATACCCTAGTAATGATCATCAACAACTACAAACTGTTTGTGATTGTATCTGCTGTAAATTGTCATAGTAGCTCCTAGGTTGAAGCCATCGTTACAACAATTCTACTGTTGTCATCACAATCTGGTTGACCATTACTAGATATCCATAACTCAAGACAATGGATCTTTTCCTTTTTACGTTGATGTTTTCTTACCTCTATCACTGCCAGACTTGTTATTGGACTTTATATATGAGTAGCACGGCGGGTGTCTTATAATAAGCAGGAACTGCTTACCTTTCACGAGCAACTGGGTTCACCCTGGTTTTTTAGGGGTATATATTACTCATCTTTTTTTGTGGTCCTATTATGTGTCTTTACTTTCTTCTTTCCGTGTTGTGCTGTCCGTACGATTTCCGCATGGATGCGAGAGGCGACGTTCGGTTCGTCTTTGCCCCCAGTTGTTTGTGGGAAGCCTCATATTTTATTTATGTTGTTTGTGCTGGTTACTTATGGTTGTCTTATGGTTGTGCCCACGTATTGACTGTATGCATGAGTAACATGGTGGATGTTTTATAAGACGCAGGAACTATTTACCCTTCGCGAGCACCTGAGTTCACCCCCGGTCTTTGTGGAGGGGTCCGTGTTACTCATCTTTTTTTGTGGTCCTATTATGTGTTTTTACATTCTGAGTTCTGTGTTGTGATGTCCGTTACAATTTCCGCATAAAACCATGATGTTCGGTTCGTCTTTACCTCCAGTTGTTTGTAGGAGGATTCATGTCTTAATTACGTTATTTATTTGTGCTTAATTGTTTACTTTAAATAAATGAACGTGATAGCATAATTAGGATTGGTTGTTCCGTGACGTCATTTTACATCGAGGGACCAAAGTACTTCGTCGCCAATCCATGTGTTTTCTCCATTTTTGAACATTTTTAGTGTAGAAAACCAAACACAATATGCTACTTTAAACATTAAATAGCGAAACGAACAACTGATCTTGAAAGTAAAAACAATATGACAAACTTTTACTTTCCATGGCTCGTAAATACAAACAAGAACTTTAATGGAATAATGGATATCATATACCTTTATCTTACATGATTCGTGATATCATATACCTTTATCTTACATGGTTCGTGATATCATATACCTTTATCTTACATGATTCGTGATATCATATACCTTTATCTTACATGGTTCGTGATATCATATACCTTTATCTTACATGATTCGTGATATCATGTACCTTTATCTTACATGATTCGTGATATCATATACCTTTATCTTACATGATTCGTGATATCATATACCTTTATCTTACATGATTCGTGATATCATATACCTTTATCTTACATGATTCGTGATATCATATACCTTTATCTTACATGGTTCGTGATATCATATACCTTTATCTTACATGATTCGTGATATCATATACCTTTATCTTACATGGTTCGTGATATCATATACTTTTATCTTACATGGTTCGTGATATCATATACCTTTATCTTACATGGTTCGTGATATCATATACCTTTATCTTACATGGTTCGTGATATCATATACCTTTATCTTACATGGTTCGTGATATCATATACCTTTATCTTACATGATTCGTGATATCATATACCTTTATCTTACATGGTTCGTGATATCATATACCTTTATCTTACATGGTTCGTGATATCATATACCTTTATCTTACATGGTTCGTGATATCATATACCTTTATCTTACATGGTTCGTGATATCATATACCTTTATCTTACATGGTTCGTGATATCATATACCTTTATCTTACATGATTCGTGATATCATATACCTTTATCTTACCTGATTCGTGATATCATATACCTTTATCTTACATGGTTCGTGATATCATATACCTTTATCTTACATGGTTCGTGATATCATATACCTTTATCTTACATGATTCGTGATATCATATACCTTTATCTTACATGATTCGTGATATCATATATCTTTATCTTACATGATTCGTGATATCATATACCTTTATCTTACATGATTCGTGATATCATATACCTTTATCTTACATGATTCGTGATATCATATACCTTTATCTTACATGATTCGTGATATCATATACCTTTATCTTACATGATTCGTGATATCATATACCTTTATCTTACATGATTCGTGATATCATATACCTTTATCTTACATGATTCGTGATATCATATACCTTTATCTTACATGATTCGTGATATCATATACCTTTATCTTACATGGTTCGTGATATCATATACCTTTATCTTACATGGTTCGTGATATCATATACCTTTATCTTACATGGTTCGTGATATCATATACCTTTATCTTACATGGTTCGTGATATCATATACCTTTATCTTACATGGTTCGTGATATCATATACCTTTATCTTACATGGTTCGTGATATCATATACCTTTATCTTACATGATTCGTGATATCATATACCTTTATCTTACATGGTTCGTGATATCATATACCTTTATCTTACATGATTCGTGATATCATATACCTTTATCTTACATGGTTCGTGATATCATATACCTTTATCTTACATGGTTCGTGATATCATATACCTTTATCTTACATGGTTCGTGATATCATATACCTTTATCTTACATGGTTCGTGATATCATATACCTTTATCTTACATGGTTCGTGATATCATATACCTTTATCTTACATGATTCGTGATATCATATACCTTTATCTTACATGATTCGTGATATCATATACCTTTATCTTACATGGTTCGTGATATCATATACCTTTATCTTACATGGTTCGTGATATCATATACCTTTATCTTACATGATTCGTGATATCATATACCTTTATCTTACATGATTCGTGATATCATATACCTTTATCTTACATGGTTCGTGATATCATATACCTTTATCTTACATGGTTCGTGATATCATATATCTTTATCTTACATGGTTCGTGATATCATATACCTTTATCTTACATGGTTCGTGATATCATATACCTTTATCTTACATGGTTCGTGATATCATATACCTTTATCTCACATGGTTCGTGATATCATATACCTTTATCTCACATGGTTCGTGATATCATATACCTTTATCTCACATGGTTCGTGATATCATATACCTTTAACTCACATGGTTCGTGATATCATATACCTTTATCTCACATGATTCGTGATATCATATACCTTTATCTTACATGGTTCGTGATATCATATACCTTTATCTTACATGGTTCGTGATATCATATACCTTTATCTTACATGATTCGTGATATCATATACCTTTATCTTACATGATTCGTGATATCATATACCTTTATCTTACATGATTCGTGATATCATATACCTTTATCTTACATGGTTCGTGATATCATATACCTTTATCTTACATGGTTCGTGATATCATATACCTTTATCTTACATGATTCGTGATATCATATACCTTTATCTTACATGATTCGTGATATCATATACCTTTATCTTACATGATTCGTGATATCATATACCTTTATCTTACATGATTCGTGATATCATATACCTTTATCTTACATGATTCGTGATATCATATACCTTTATCTTACATGATTCGTGATATCATATACCTTTATCTTACATGATTCGTGATATCATATACCTTTATATTATATGATTCGTGATATCATATACCTTTATCTTAAATGATTCGTGATATCATATACCTTTATCTTACATGATTCGTGATATCATATACCTTTATCTTACATGATTCGTGATATCATATACCTTAATATTATATGATTCGTGATATCATATACCTTTATCTTACATGATTCGTGATATCATATACCTTTATCTTACATGATTCGTAATATCATATACCTTTATATTATATGATTCGTGATATCATATACCTTTATCTTACATGATTCGTAATATCATATACCTTTATCTTACATGATTCGTAATATCATATACCTTTATATTACATGATTCGTGATATCATATACCTTTATTTTACATGTTTCGTGATATCATATACCTTTATCTTACATGGTTCGTGATATCATATACCTTTATCTTACATGGTTCGTGATATATATACCTTTATCTTACATGATTCGTGATATCATACCTTTATCTTACATGGTTCGTGATATCATATACCTTTATCTTACATGGTTCGTGATATCATATACCTTTATCTTACATGGTTCGTGATATCATATACCTTTATCTTACATGGTTCGTGATATATATACTTTTATCTTACATGATTCGTGATATCATATACCTTTATCTTACATGGTTCGTGATATCATATACCTTTATCATATATGATTCGTGATATCATATACCTTTATCTTACATGATTCGTGATATCATATATCTTTATCTTACATGATTCGTGATATCATATACCTTTATCTTACATGGTTCGTGATATCATATACCTTTATCTTACATGATTCGTGATATCATATACCTTTATCTTACATGATTCGTGATATCATATACCTTTATCTTATATGATTCGTGATATCATATACCTTTATCTTACATGATTCGTGATATCATATACCTTTATCTTACATGGTTCGTGATATCATATACCTTTATCTTACATGATTCGTGATATCATATACCTTTATCTTACATGATTCGTGATATCATATACCTTTATATTATATATTTAGATTAATATACAGATGTTTTGTATATGAATTATCAATGATTGTCCCGAGCCTATATCGTTTACCCTATATCGCACCCCTAGACCTATATCGCATACCTTATATCGTATGGGTGTCTTCTTCGAAGGCCGCATTATATTGATCGTTTTTTCGAAGTACATCTCTTTCTTAATGAAGCTAATAATGTACTGTAATATTTAAAAATATTTCATTTATGTACAAAGGGGAGTGCTAACCTTCTCTCGTTTCTTACAACACAAATACAATGAGTGCTCAACAATATATATACCTCTTTAAATTTGAAAAGTTTTACAAAAAATTAAAATTAACCATAAAAATTAAAATTTTACAATAGATTTTTCAGATTTTTGGAATTGTTATGGATGTATATAAATATTAGAATTGGACCAAAACTTACAAATATAACAATTTGAATACATATGAAAGAAATTTTTAAAAATGATAAATTTGAGAGGGGTTATTCAGATCGAAATATAGTGAATATCTAAATACATGTATTATCAAAGGCATGGTTGAAATATATGATATAATGAACATTACATGTCAAAATCTGTATCACATGCCGTATCAATCCTCGACCTATATCATCCCGGGTTGATATAGGGTTCTCGGGTTGATACGGCATGTGATACAGATTTTGACATGTAATATTCAGCATGGTTCGTGATATCATATACCTTTATCTTACATGATTCGTAAATATATTTTGTTAATTTTGGTCCGCCACGATATAGCTGAAAATATTGTTGAAAGTGGCGTTAAACACCATCAAACAAAACTAAATTTGGTAAACCGAAGTACTTTCGAGAAGCTCATGACTAATCCTTTATTTTTAATGGATATAGATGTCAAAATTAATTTGATTTGATACGTACTTGATATGCTGCATGAAATAAATATACCTTTTATATGTAAAGTAGCTAGTAGATTTAAATAAACTCATTTGTAATGCATATTGGTGGGACAGTTTCAAATCATGTATACTTTTATTCTAGTGCATGTTTCACATATCATTACAGTTATTTTTCCTATTTCAGGTAGACTGCCAGCTGACGTTTTTGCCATTTTTATCAAACAAAGTTAAAGGAATGGATTTAGTTTAGCTCATTTTACAGAGATTATGATCAAACCATATAAACTACCAACCATTGTTCAAAATCATCACTTTTCGTTCCAATTATGAAATCACGACATTATTTCGCCTGCCAGTGCTTGCGATGCGATCAAACACGTTCGAGTCTTATGTAGTCAAATTCGTGAAATAGAATGATGAGTATATCTCGTTGTCAAATGATGATGCGTATAACACTTAATGCGTCGAGAGATGATCGAATACTATTATATCGCTAATGTTCAAGTTTGCAATTAAATTTCATCAATAAGTTCCACAAATAAAGTTTTAATTTTCTCTATATAAAGAATAGAATACTTGCATTTGGTTATCTTTCAAACCTTGCTGTTCGTACTTTTCACTTATTAAGTCATACGTACATTTTAGATGGTAGTTGAAAATGTATCATAGCCAGAAATCATGGGTGATTTTGCTCATGAATATTCATAAACCAAATCGCGTCATGTATGACGTCAGCAAATAAACGTTGAAACATATTTGGAAGACACTGATGAAAACTCGTATCTATTTTTTTTAAATAATATTTCATCACAGTTTTGATTACATAAATAACTTCATAATTATTTGTGATCGTATCAAAATTAATTGTCATCATATGTTTATTAGGAATCCGATGTGTGTAAAAGATCGAAAATATATTTAATGAAAACCGTGCAGGATGCATTTTTTCACTTCTTCTCAATGCTTTTGAATGGCACTTACGCTTCAAAATTTGAAACTGGGTGGGAACCTTGAGTTTTCATAGTACAGCTGTAATATTTTAAGATATTGTTCAAACCGGTGCATAGTTTGATTTTTTATCCCGGCAAATTGTCCGGCCCAAGCTAACAGAAAGTTTCCCGTTCAACTATATGTTAAAATCCAAATTCTCTTTGAGCCGCCATTTTGAATATGCAAATGAGCAAATCACCTATCATTTCTGGCTATGTGTACGTCGTGCATCAATGCGAGAGAACTACAGGAGATACAAACCTCCACTTCTATGACGACTCTTCCCGATAATTAGTCTTCGTGCGCACTAAATTTGATATCTACGTTTTTATTGGTAAAATTTTGTTTAAAATTAACAGTGCATGAATTATACTATCAAATTATAAATAATAACATAATATTCATCTTTAACAATAACGCGTGTTGTGAACAAAATGTTAAAAATAAATGTCACTAAACGTTATCTCAATTAAGGAAAGGAATTTCCTATCTGTATTATTGGGACTGTTGAACACTCCTATGTTTTTATTGTCGTTTTAATCGGGTTTATCGTGATTAAGGTGTAAAACCACTAATTAATTTCTTTAAGGTTTTCTACTAAATTTGTGTTTTTTCGAGCCTACCTGTTCATTTTATCTTAAGTTTAACCTTTCCAAGACCATATATTTTCTGAAACCTACATGATTCCTCTACGTTCTGTCAAAATATCAGGGCATGTTTAAAATCTTGCAGTGAAATGCCATGCTACGGAAAACACCTACTCTAAAAATAGCTCAGTCATCCCCAAGAAATTCAGTATTTATAGGTCATGCATCAAATCCTCCATAGAGGTATTAAAATACAACTAAATCCATCAAATTTGGGCTCAAAATAATCCCTACTTATTTAACTTCAATTATCAATTTTAATTAGTCCATTCCATTCAGTAGTTTTCACAATACTACAAAGTGAAAGGAACTTTTTTCTTGAAAAGGGACTACTGTTCCAAGCTCTGATTGGTGAATTAGTGGTTTGACACCTTAAGCGATAAACCAATTTAATAAAAGAGATTTCCGGAATTTACTCGGAGTCTGATCCGTCCCTATAAACGTTTTGTTCGTCACTTCCGTTTACCCACGTTGTCCAGAAAGTTTGGCAAACAGCTTAAAAAAAATGTCAATCCCACCCCCTCCCCAAAACCTACCAACTTTTGTCTGCTGTTGTTTTTATTATTTTTCAGGCGTATCGGAGTCATTCGCTTGCTGTAACGTGAAGTGATCAGTGATCTAAGTACTGAACTAACATTCAACTGCTTGGCCTACCCAGGTGCGATGGACTAGTCTTCGAGCCTATCAGCTATTCACAATCTGGAATAACAGTGAACCATCATGAACATTATTCCGCATCACAGATATCGTTCCATCATGGATGTACAATAGACTGTAATGTACCGACTTAAGGCTTGAATTAGAACTATTTGTTGAAACATCGTTTCTTGGATTAATTTTAATGTTTTTGAAATACGTACTTGGGTATAAAACCGGAAGAACTTTAATACTTAGTAATCAATGACTTCTCTGATCACACTAACGATTTTTCATATTCATATATTTTTTTTTTTATATTCTTACATTTCAATTCAGTCTAATGTTTTTCAATGGTCAAAGTATGTTTTATTATTACATGTATTCGAAATAAATTTTCTTATGTCACAGCTGCTGGATTGGCGGGATCTTGCCAGATTTGGGGGTCACGATTCTTTCCGTTATTCTACGTCGGATCATATTAGGTAAAAACTGTATGTAGCGTTACCGCTGGAAGTTGGGGCGAGGCCATCTCATGTCGACCATGGGGGGGAGGGTCGGTTCTGAACTGTTACCAGTTTGAACTTGCCAGGTTAATAGTTTTGAATCTTAAAATTTGCTTAAATATTGGTTTCTTCACTCCCTTGAAATTTTGGCAACCAAGGGGTGATGCGAATATGAGACGACGTATTTGGAAAACGTTTCCCATTTTTCTCTCTTGTTTAACCAAATGGAATTTTAAGCTTCAACTGTTACCAGTTGAGCGCAGATTTGTCCATATTACATTTTTCGGCATTCTGTTAACTCTTGCAAGATCACGTCATTTTAGTGCACTGTGGCCGTTTATTCCAACCAGTTGACTTGTTACATTTCATTATAAATATTATTTGATTAATGATTTATATATATTTAATATGGAAAAATGATAATAGTGTCGTTTGAATATTTGATAATACTTCCAAAAATAATAACGCAATATCATATTTTCATTGCAAAAACAAATATTCCAAACGGTTCATTATTATTCTAAATATGATTAAAATTTGAGAAGAATATCATTTGATCTAACAACACAAGGGACCGGGACACATCAGGAGTCAGATATTAAACGACAATCAGTTACTAATCTACACAATCTTATGTTATTGAACAACATAAAGTACGGCTATGAAGCAGTAGAGAGATTCCGAATGTAAATGATGGTTACTTAATGTGACTCTCTATAGAGTGTTCTGGCATGTTTGTGGATTGCCGAAGAAACACAGATTTCACAAAGCATCTTATTTAGTTAGATTGGTTATATAACCCCATTTTCAAGTCAGTGTGGGAGAGAAGGGTATCAACGAGGGGGGTATCCATTTATTTTCTACATTGTAATTGGGGTTCTTCATAGATTAGATTAAACATATTTTATTGCTAAATATTATAACAATTGGATTGGACACAAATTATAACAATTTACAAGGGTCCTCTCCACATAATAAATAACTACAATAGTACATGCGTCAGCAATAGTAAAATACAATATACAACATTATAAATAAATTCTTTGAAAAATGAAAAAAAAGAGACACAATAAAAAAAATACAAAACAAAAAGCATGAAATTATATAATATAAGCATGTTTTACCATACTTGTATCTGAGATGAAATTGATTGATTGATTGATTGATTGATTGATTAATTAATCAAATATATATTTGGGAGGGGGGTGTTGTGATCATAAATGGGTAAAACGTTTTGTTCGTTTGATGTAAAGTTGTACAGATTTGAAAATTTGCAGATTCTGCATCTCAGTTAAGGTGTCATTGCCAAAAAGTAGGACTTCAATTTTAAGTTCATTAAGAAAAACTAGTCTTAATTTCAATTCTTCTCTTGCTTCGTTGTAAAGACAACATTCTAATATATAATGAATTGCATCTTCAAATGCACACCCACATATACAGCCTGGATCATTAGCCAAATGCACACGAAAAAGATCAGCATTCAAGCTACTGGATCTATGTCTCAGTCTAGTGTGAATTATATTTAATATTCTACATCCGGCAATGTAAAATTTGGGGGGTTTTATTGTATGATTTTTATTTGCTTGTTTGAATCTATTTAGAGTAGGTGCATTTCTTAATTGTGGACTTAATTTATTCCATGATTTAATAGTAGAAGGGAAAAAGGAGTTTGCAAATAATTGTAATCTAGTGAATGGATTTCTAAATTCGGTTTGGTCGCGCAAATTTAATTCATTTTCCTCTCGTATAAAAGGCAGTAAACAATCGTATAAATATAAAGGACTATCATTATTACGTATTTTGTAGAACAAGTTTAATTTTCTACTATGTCTACGAGAATGGAGAGGTTCCCACCCAGTTTCAAAATATAGGGATTCTATGCTTGCAAATTTTGTCAACCCAGTAACAATTCTAGCAGCTTCGTGTTGTATTTGTTCAATTTTATTTAAATCCAAAATAGTACAACCATCCCACAGTTCACACGCATACTCTAATAATGGCCTTATATAAGTAAAATATATTTTTTCGAGATTTTCCCTGTTAAGTTTAATTTTGAATTTACGTAGCATAGACAGTTGACCAGATGTGCTTTTTAATATATTTTGAATGTGACAATGCCATTTACAATTCGATGAAAACGTAACACCCAAATGTTTATGATTTACTACAAATTCAACATCCTCATTATTAAAAAGTATTTGAGGCTTAATATTTCCCTGATTTGTTGAGAATAGCATACATTTAGTTTTTTGGGGATTAAAATCCACTAACCATTTTGTTGACCAATCATAATTAGCTGTAGCCAGGGTTCCAATGAGTGGTCCCTTATAACATTGTTATTTAGTAACACTATAAAAAGCAGCATTGTATTGAGTGAGTGAGTGAGTGAGTGAGTGAGTGAGTGATCGATTGTTGTTTAACGCCATAATTAGCAATTGTTCAGCAATATCATGGCGATAACCATTTAAAGTCGGTGATATGATATAGATGTCCGCTTTGTGCTAGACCCAACACGATTCGTTGGATTTTTATAGTACTAGCTTAGTGAAACAACTGTCCGCAGTTAGACATGTCGCTTCACTCGGACGCATTATCCTGATTCCAAGCCGATCAGTTTTGTTTTTTTCTCTTTAATGCGGCGTGCTTAGCGGAGCGATCTACTCGAAGCGAGCACGGTAATCATTGTACCACGATCCACTTCACTCGTCGCGAGCACGGTAACCATTGTACCACGATCCACTTCACTCGTCGCGAGCACGGTAACCATTGTACCACGATCCACTTCACTCGTCGCGAGCACGGTAATCATTGTACCACGATCCACTTCACTCGTCGCGAGCATGGTAACCATTGTACCACGATCCACTTCACTCGTCGCGAGCACGGTAACCATTGTACCACGATCCACTTCACTCGTCGCGAGCACGGTAACCATTACACCACGATCCACTTCACTCGTCGCGAGCACGGTAACCATTACACCACGATCCACTTCACTCGTCGCGAGCACGGTAACCATTACACCACGATCCACTTCACACGTCGCGAGCACGGCAACCATTACACCACGATCCACTTCACTCGTCGCGAGCGCGGCAACCATTACACCACGATCCACTTCACTCGTCGCGAGCACGGTAACCATTACACCACGATCCACTTCACTCGTCGCGAGCACGGCAACCATTGCACCATGATCCACTTCACTCGTCGCGAGCACGGCAACCATTACACGACTGATATTAGTTACTGTTGTGTCTTATTATCATTGCTTGAAATGCCTGTTGTGTCTTATTATGATTTTTTAAAATACCTGTTGTGTCTTATTATGATTTCTTTAAATAATCTATTGTGTCTTAATATGATTTCTTTACATAATCCATTGTCTTAATATGATTTCTTTACATAATCTATTGTGTCTTAATATGATTTGTTTAAATATATATTGTGTCTTAATATGGTTTGTTTAAATATATATTGTGTCTTAATATGATTTGTTTAAATATATATTGTGTCTTAATATGATTTGTTTAAATATATATTGTGTCTTAATATGATTTGTTTAAATATATATTGTGTCTTAATATGATTTGTTTAAATATATATTGTGTCTTAATATGATTTGTTTAAATATATATTGTGTCTTAATATGATTTGTTTAAATATATATTGTGTCTTAATATGATTTGTTTAAATATATATTGTGTCTTAATATGATTTCTTTAAATATATATTGTGTCTTAATATGATTTCTTTAAATATCAATTGTGTCTTAATATGACTTCTTTGAATACCTGTTGTATCTTAATATAATTTCTAAGCTGCAGAGGAAATAAGTTTAAAGGAACTGATTGATCAGATACCTCAGTTGATAATATTCAACAGCAGTAATTAAACTTCTACTGTTTCCACTGTACGTGTTGTACTTGTATCATCCAAATTTCCTAAATTCACATTACTAAAATACGTCATACAGAATTTACTTTTCTCTACCACGAACAAGACTTTTACATGATTTGACTATATGAGTAGGACGATGGGTGTCTTATAAGAAACAGAAGTACCCGGGTTCACCTCCGTTTTTTGTGGGGTCGTGCTGCTCATCATCTTAGTTTTCTGTGTTGTGTTGATTGTTTTGTTTTCTATCTGTGTCTTGTACCCGGTGTTTCATGTGTCTCTAGATTGTTCTTTCAATTTTCTCCAACGTGTATTTATACAGGTGAAATACGGAGCAGAATTATTTATGACATTACTCTTAGAACTGACACTGCTGAGTTTGCGACAAATGTTTTAGAAAATTTATACTGTTATATGCTATCACGTAATTACGGAAGCGTATTAGGGCCACATTGACACTTTTTTATTTTTATTTTTCACACTTTAATCTGTAAAATTCACACTTTAATCTGTAAATTTTACACTTTAATCTGTAAAATTTACACTTTAATCTGTAAAATTTACACTTTAATCTGAAAAATTTACTTTAATCTGTAAATTTCACACTTTAATCTGTAAAATTTACACTTTAATCTGTAAATTTTACACTTTAATCTGTAAAATTTACACTTTAATCGGTAAAATGGTAACCTGGGGCCTGTTTTACTAAAGGACTTACGACTTATGATCGGTCGTAATTTGTATAGAATGATAGGGAGTTACAACCGAACTTAGGACTTACGACCTTTAGTAAAATGGGGCACAAACTTGGCAGGAATGGTGTACGGGAGGACCTCTACAAACGATCCATTTTTGGTTTTATTTGATGGAACAAGATGGCCACCAGAGTCAATCTTAGCTTCTGATTGGCCAATTTTCTAAATTTAACTTATTTGAAACTAGGCTCCAATGCTTTGAAACTTTATAGGATTGTTAACAACAATGGCTTCTCTAAGCTGTCAACATCTAGAGCTGCTCAGAAGGCTCCTGTTGCAGCTGTGGTCATTCAAAGTTGTCATTGAAACCATGTGGGAAAACTCTTATTTCATAAAATCTCTACAATTTTGTTTGTTGCTGTTCCACTAATATTCAAATACATCCAGGTTAGCGATTCAGGCTCCCAGGAGCCTCTTGTTAACATCTCAGTTATTATGACTTACAACCTTGAGCAAGTCATCCTTTTCTGTATCATATGCATAACACCATGATATGACCGTTCAGTTACAATGCTACGTACGGAAGCATGTTAGTACCATAGGTAGTTTTATTTTTAACTTGTTATAACAGCTTAACTAACTTGTTATAACAACTTAGCTAACTTGTTATTATAACTTGGCTAACTTGTTATAACAACTTAATATCTTGTTATAACAACTTTTTATAATAACTTGTTATAACAACTTAGTTAACTTCATTTTATAAGGTCTTGAATTCTAACAAGAGTCTCCTAGGAGCCTGAATCGCTCACCTGGCTTGATATTGAAAATAGCCATGTCTGCCATGATGACAAGAATATTATATAAGCAATGAAAGAACCTCAGTGAACACGCTCATATACCACACGCACCCACATATTGGACACTCAAAAGGGACAACAGTTCAATGGAGCATAACTCCTGGAAAAATCAAGATATCAGAATTTCTAATCAATATGCACATTTACATATTATGTCCTTATTAGCTACCAAGTTTCATAAAATTATGTTCTGTAGTTTCAGAGAAGTAGCGTTCACCAACTGTTTCGGTAGTTTATATTGCGAAATTTATAAGTTCGAAGGGGCAGAATCCAGAAAAAAATGAAACTGCATGCGTTGTCGTGCTGTGATACCCCCACTCGCTCTACATAAGTTGATGTGTAGTAATGTATTAGATTATAGTGAGACTTAACGTGGTGGAGAGGCATAAAGGAGTGTACAGATTGTTGGAATCAAGAGATGTGTATCCTCCCAGGGCAGTTGGCTAGTAAACGTTTGGAATGATGAAATTTGATGTATTACAGATTATTAGATATAAATATTATACATAGCTAATTAAGGAAATAATTTATAGCAGCAGCTCGTAAGGGAATATGAAAAGGGCTATAACTCTCGCAAAGATCAACCATCCGTGAAATTGGTATAATATGCGCATGCTCAGATCATGGCCAATCAAGATACCAAATATGAATAAAATGCGACAAAAGACAAATGACTAGTTTACATATTATGTCCATAATAACTACCAAGTTCCATGAAATTCTGTTCAGTAGTTTCAGAAGTAGCGCTCACAAACTGAGTAGTAAATATTTTGAATTTTCTAAGTTCAAAGGGGCATAACTCCTAGAAAAATAACCGGATCAAAATTTCCTGTCGATACGCATATCTTCATGTCATGTCTTTAAAAACTACCATGTTTCAAGAAATTCCGTTCAATAGTTTTAGAGGAGAATCGCTCACAAAAACATTACCGACGGACTCTCGGACTGGTCATCGTTGCGTGGGGTATATGAATTTCAACATACGAGCAATCTGACAAATTTGATCTTGACACTCTTTTTAGCTCATCTGGCTGTAGCCAGGGTGATATTTTGCCATCACTTTGCGTCCGGCGTCCGTCCGTCGTAAACTTTTTATTCAAAGATCTTCCCCTCTGAAACTACTGGGCCAATTAAAACCAAACTTGGTCACAATGGTCCTTAGGTGGTGGCCCCCTTTCAAAATTGTGTCCGGCAGGTCCGGGTTCAATCCAAGATTTACAGATTAAAGTGTGAATTTTACAGATTAAAGAGTAAATTTTACAGATTAAAGTGCCTTCACTTGGAGTACGTCGTCCGTCTGTTGTCCTTAAACTTTTATAAAAAGATTTTCTTATCTGAAAATACTGGGCCAATTTAAACCAACGTTGGCCTGAATCATCTTTAGGGGGTAGACAATCATGGTAACTGTGAAGTATCATGTAATGGCAATATTTAAAATAATTTAGAAACATTATAAAAACCAAGCGCCATGCAATCGTGATCCTTTAGACTTTGACTGAAAAATTAAAATGGGATGTCATGTATAAATATATTGGATTGAGGAACAAATGAAATCTGCTAAAAAAAAACAGATCGACAGACTAATTACTATGCGAGTTTGACACAGAAGAAATATGCAGATCTGATCCAAACTGTTTTGCACAGAGCACAATATACAAGCTGAGCATAATTTAGAGAAATTGAATTTAGAAAATGTATATAAATTACCTTCAATGCCAAGCAATTGAAACTATTTTGAAATTCAAAATTTATTACATAATTCAGTGTAAACGTAATAACATTAAAATGTGTTATCATTTATAGTTGTTAAATTAATATATTATAAAGTCTTGTATGGGATATGTCTAATATCGATGGGTCATTCTATCAATCGATTCTTTTTCTGAGATAAAAGAGCATTCATTCATTCATTCTTAAACAAGATAAATGAATATACATTTGTAAATTAATTCTGTATAGCTCTACAACAACATGTGTCCCGGTCGCTTTTTAGCCAGTATGACCGTGCTAACGAGACCAATCAAAATGAGGCAGTGGTGGTATAGATGTCTATTTGATGTACATGGATTGTTGTTCATTGTCAGTTACGGGTCCACAGACTAGCACAAGTCAGGCGATATTAATCAAGCGGTACAGTAAACATTATCGACATAATGTCAAGTCACCATATGAATGTTTCATGGATCAAAATGGTGTTCATGGTTACTGGAACAACAAAGTATTCTATTGCCATTGGCCTTCGACCTCGGATATTAAAACACTTGTCTGTTCTAAGTACCCCAGGAAAATATATTCTGTTTCGGTAACTGTCTTACTACATACAGAATAACAGATTTCAGTATAAATACAATACTGTTGACTTTTGAAGTGTAAAATTACGATTACAGTACACAATGTTCTTTAACACAATCCCTCACTGAAGTGTGTACTCTGAAGGGATTATTCATTACAAATGTGGGATGTTTTGTTGTTGATCAAAAGGATTATACATAATTATCCTTGTTTTTAAAATGTGAGCCCTATCCCCTGGCGTCACAAATATTTTACCCCCATATGACACAATTTAACGCGAAAGACAATTCGATCGTATGCTTCTTCTATTGCGTTGATGGTTTGAAATAATGATCGCATTTAACGCGGACGACTTTTTAGATAACATATGTAAAAACAAAGAGTATACAAATATGTTAAATCTACCGAACAAGAAGTGTAACAAAAATACTACTGCGAAGGATCAAGAGAGGTTACAAAATGTATAAAACTAATGATCAAGAAAAGCTACAAAAAGTGCTAAGACCAAGGGTCAATCAAGGTTACAAAAATGTCACTAAAGGTAAGAAGAGTTACAAAGACAATACAATTATAAAACAATTTGACCTGGTAAAATCAAATTTGTTTTAAAGTGGTGCTTAAAGGGACAAAACGGGTTACTAGAAATTATAAAACAACTTGACAACAAAATCATTTATATTATAAAGTGATGGACACCAATTACCTAAGTCAGAATATTAGTCTTGGAAAACAAAAATAACAAAAAACATAACAAACACAACACAGAAAAGTAATATGATGAGCAACACGAATCTCGCCAAATACCGAGGTAAAAACAGCAGCAACACGAACCTCGCCAAATACCGAGGTAAAAACAGCAGCAACACGAACCTCGCCAAATACCGAGGTAAAAACAGCAGCAACACGAACCTCGCCAAATACCGAGGTAAAAACAGCAGCAACACGAACCTCGCCAAATACCGAGGTAAAAACAGCAGCAACACGAACCTCGCCAAATACCGAGGTAAAAACGGCAGCAACACGAACCCCGCCAAATACCGAGGTAAAAACAGCAGCAACACGAATCTCGCCAAATACCGAGGTAAAAACGGCAGCAACACGAACCTCGCCAAATACCGAGGTAAAAACGGCAGCAACACGAACCTCGCCAAATACCGAGGTAAAAACGGCAGCAACACGAACCTCGCCAAATACCGAGGTAAAAACGGCAGCAACACGAACCTCGCCAAATATCGAGGTAAAAACAGCAGCAACACGAACCTCGCCAAATACCGAGGTAAAACCAGCAGCAACACGAACCTCGCCAAATACCGAGGTAAAAACAGCAGCAACACGAATCTCGCCAAATACCGGGGTAAAAACAGCAGCAACACGAACCTCGCCAAATACCGAGGTAAAATCAGCAGCAACACGAACCTCATCAAATACCAGGGTAAAAACAGCAGCAACACGAACCTCACCAAATACCAGGGTAAAAACAGCAGCAACACGAACCTCGCCAAATACCGGGGTAAAAACAGCAGCAACACGAACCTCGCCAAATACCGGGGTAAAAATAGCAGCAACACGAACCTCGCCAAATACCGAGGTAAAAACAGCAGCAACACGAACCTCGCCAAATACCGAGGTAAAAACAGCAGCAACACGAACCTCGCCAAATACCGAGGTAAAAACAGCAGCAACACGAACCTCGCCAAATACCGGGGTAAAAACAGCAGCAACACGAACCTCGCCAAATACCGGGGTAAAAACAGCAGCAACACGAACCTCGCCAAATACCGGGGTAAAAACAGCAGCAACACGAACCTCTCCAAATACCGGGGTAAAAACAGCAGCAACACGAACCTCTCCAAATACCGGGGTAAAAACAGCAGGGTAAAACACGAATCTCGTCAAATACCGTGGTAAAAACAGCAGCAACACGAACCTCGCCAAATACCGGGGTGAAAACAGCAGGGTACAACAAGAACCTCGCTAAATACCGAGGTAAAAAGAGCAGCAACACGAACCTCGCCAAATACCGGGGATAAAACAGCAGGGTACAACACGAACCTCGCCAAATACCGGGGTAAAAACAGCAGCAACACGAACATCGCCAAATATCGGGGTAAAAACAGCAGCAACACGAACCTCGCCAAATACCGGGGTAAAAACAGCAGCAACACGAACCTCGCCAAATACCGGGGTAAAAACAGCAGCAACACGAACCTCGCCAAATACCGGGATAAAAACAGCAGAGTACAACAGGAACCTCCCCAAATACCGGGATAAAAACAGCAGCAACACGAACCTCGCCAAATACCGGGGTAAAAACAGCAGCAACACGAACCTCGCCAAATACCGGGGTAAAAACAGCAGCAACACGAACCTCGCCAAATACCGGGGTAAAAACAGCAGCAACACGAACCTCGCCAAATACCGGGGTAAAAACAGCAGGGTACAACACGAACCTCGCCAAATACCGGGGTAAAAACAGCAGGGTACAACACGAACCTCGCCAAATACCGAGGTAAAAACAGCAGCAAAACGAACCTCGCCAAATACCGGGGTAAAAACAGCAGCAACACGAACTTCGCCAAATACCGAGGTAAAAACAGCAGCAACACGAACCTCGCCAAATACCGGGGTAAAAACAGCAGCAACACGAACCTCGCCAAATACCGGGGTAAAAACAGCAGCAACACGAACCTCTCCAAATACCGGGGTAAAAACAGCAGCAACACGAACCTCTCCAAATACCGGGGTAAAAACAGCAGGGTAAAACACGAATCTCGTCAAATACCGTGGTAAAAACAGCAGCAACACGAACCTCGCCAAATACCGGGGTGAAAACAGCAGGGTACAACAAGAACCTCGCTAAATACCGAGGTAAAAAGAGCAGCAACACGAACCTCGCCAAATACCGGGGATAAAACAGCAGGGTACAACACGAACCTCGCCAAATACCGGGGTAAAAACAGCAGCAACACGAACATCGCCAAATATCGGGGTAAAAACAGCAGCAACACGAACCTCGCCAAATACCGGGGTAAAAACAGCAGCAACACGAACCTCGCCAAATACCGGGGTAAAAACAGCAGCAACACGAACCTCGCCAAATACCGGGATAAAAACAGCAGAGTACAACAGGAACCTCCCCAAATACCGGGATAAAAACAGCAGCAACACGAACCTCGCCAAATACCGGGGTAAAAACAGCAGCAACACGAACCTCGCCAAATACCGGGGTAAAAACAGCAGCAACACGAACCTCGCCAAATACCGGGGTAAAAACAGCAGCAACACGAACCTCGCCAAATACCGGGGTAAAAACAGCAGGGTACAACACGAACCTCGCCAAATACCGGGGTAAAAACAGCAGGGTACAACACGAACCTCGCCAAATACCGAGGTAAAAACAGCAGCAAAACGAACCTCGCCAAATACCGGGGTAAAAACAGCAGCAACACGAACTTCGCCAAATACCGAGGTAAAAACAGCAGCAACACGAACCTCGCCAAATACCGGGGTAAAAACAGCAGCAACACGAACCTCTCCAAATACCGAGGTAAAAACAGCAGGGTACAACACGAACCTCGCCAAATACCGGGGTTAAAACAGCAGCAACACGAACCTCGCCAAATACCAGGGTAAAAACAGCAGCAACACGAACCTCGCCAAATACCGAGGTAAAAACAGCAGCAACACGAACCTCGCCAAATACCGAGGTAAAAACAGCAGCAACACGAACCTCGCCAAATTTCCTTGAAACAATTAAAACCACTTGCCAGGAATAATTAAAATCACTTTTCCAAGAACAATTAAAACCACTTTCCAAAAACAATTCAAACCAATTTCCAAGCACAATTCAAACCAATTTCAAAGGACAACTAAAACCACTTTCCAAAAACCATTCAAACCACTTTCCCGAAACAATTAAAACCACTTGCCAGGAATAATTAAAATCATTTACCAAGAACAATTAAAACCACTTTCTAAGGACAATTAAAACCACTTACCAATACTAATTAAAATCACTTACCAAGGACAATTCAAACCACTTTCCAAGAACAATTAAAACTGCTTACCAAGAACAATTAAAACCACTTTCTACGAACAATTAAAACCACTTACCAAGAACAATTAAAACCACTTACCAAGAACGATTATAACCACTTTCCAAGAACAATTAAAACCACTTACCAAGAACGATTATAACCACTTTCCAAGGACAAATAAAACCACTTTCCAAAAACAATTCAAACCAATTTCCAAGCACAATTCAAACCAATTTCAAAGGACAACTAAAACCACTTTCCAAGGACAATTCAACCCACTTACCAAGAATAATTAAAATCACTTCCCAAGAACAATTATAACCACTTTCCAAGAATAACTAAAACCACTTTCCAAGAACAATTCAAACCACTTTCCAAGAACAATTCAAACCACTTACCAAGGACAATTCAAACCACTTTCCAAGGACAATTCAAACCACTTTCTAAGGACAATTCAAACCATTTTCCAAGGACAATTCAAGCCACTTTCCAAGGACAACTAAAACCACTTTCTAAGGACAGCTAAAACCATTTTCCAAGGACAATTAAAACCATTTTCTAAGGGCATTCAAAACCACTTTCCAAGGACAATTAAAACCACTTTCCAAGGACAATTCAAACCACTTTCCAAGGACAATTCAAACCACTTTCCAAGGACAATTCAAACCACTTTCCAAGGACAATTCAAACCACTTTCCAAGGACAATTCAAGCCACTTTCCAAGGACAACTAAAACCACTTTCTAAGGACAGCTAAAACCATTTTCCAAGGACAATTAAAACCATTTTCTAAGGGCATTCAAAACCACTTTCCAAAAACATTTAAACCCACTTTCCAAAACAATTCAAACCACTTTCCAAGGACAATTCAAACCAATTTCCTGAAACAATTAAAAAACCACTTGCCAGGAATAATTAAAATCATTTTCCAAGAACAATTCAAACCACTTTCCAATGACAATTAAAACCACTTTCCAAAAACAATTCAAACCAATTTTCAAGGACGATTCAAACCACTTTCCAAGGACAATTAAAACCACTTTCCAAGAACAATTAAAACTACTTTCCACGGACAATTAAAACCACTTTCCAAAAACAATTCAAACCAATTTCCAAGCACAATTCAAACCAATTTCAAAGGACAACTAAAACCACTTTCCAAAAACCATTCAAACCACTTTCCTGGAACAATTAAAACCACTTGTCAGGAATAATTAAAATCATTTACCAAGAACAATTAAAACCACTTTCTAAGGACAATTCAAACCACTTTCCTGAAACAATTAAAACCACTTGCCAGGAATAATTAAAATCATTTTCCAAGAACAATTCAAACCACTTTCCAATGACAATTAAAACCACTTTCCAAGGACAATTAAAACCACTTTCCAAGAACAATTAAAACTATTTTCCAAGGACAATTAAAACCACTTTCCAAAAACAATTCAAACCAATTTCCAAGGACAATTCAAACCAATTTCCAAGGACAATTCAAACCACTTTCCAAGGACAATTAAAACCACTTTCCAAGAACAATTAAAACTACTTTCCAAGGACAATTAAAACCACTTTCCAAAAACAATTCAAACCAATTTCCAAGGACAATTCAAACCACTTTCCAAGGACAATTAAAACCACTTTCCAAGAACAAATAAAACTACTTTCCAAGGACAATTCAAACCACTTTCCAGTGACAATTAAAACCATTTTCCAGAGACAACTGAAACCACTTTCCAAGAAAAATTAAAACAATTTTCCAAGGACAATTAAAACCACTTTCCAAGGGCAATTCAAACCACTTTCCAAAAATAACTAGAACTGTGAGTGACCTCACTGAGTGATACCCACCGCTTGCAATACTATGATGTTCAAACTTTGGAATTTTAGACAGCAACGGTATTCCTTCATGCACATCTGCAGGTTGTGTACTACAACTGTGTAAAGTTTCATAAAAATTCAATAAGCAGTTTAGTAGGAGTTGCTCTTACAAGGTACATGCCCCCTCCTTTTCATGAAAGTATAAGTTAAATTATCTCCCCTTTTAAAATCTTAAAATTTTGGTCAGTAACCATATTTCTTCATGCACATCTGCAGGTAGTGTACTACAACTGTGTAAAGTTTCACAAAACTCCAATAAGCCGCTTAGGAGGAGTTGCGCTTACAAGGTACACGATCCCCCTTTTCGTGAAAGCATAAGTTGAATTATCTCCCCTTCTAAATTTTAGACAGCAACGGTATTCCTTCATGCACATCTGCAGGTTGTGTACTACAACTGTGTAAAGTTTCATAAAAATTCAATAAGCAGTTTAGTAGGAGTTGCGCTTACAAGGTACATGCCTCCCACCCTTTTCGTGAAAGTATAGTTGAATTATCTCCCCTTTTAAATTTTAGACAGCAACCATATTCCTTCATGCACATCTGCAGGTAGTGTACTACAATTGTGTAAAGTTTCACAAAACTCCAATAAGCCGATTAGGAGGAGTTGCGCTTACAAGGTACACGAACCCCCTTTTCGTGAAAGTATAAGTTGAATTATCTCCCCTTTTAAATTTTGGAGAGCAACCATATTCATTTGATGCACATCTGCAGGTAGTGTACTACAAATGCGTAATGTTTCATAAAAATCCAATAAGCGGTTTAGGAGGAGTTGCGCTTAAAAGGTACATGGACGGACGGACGGACAGACGGACGGACGGGGTGATTCCTATATACCCCCCAAACTTTGTTTGCGGGGGGTATAATTAAAACCACCTTCCAAAATCAATTAAAACAACTTCCCAAAGACAATTAAAACCCCATTCCAAGGACAATTAAAATCATTTTCCAAAAACAATTAAAACCACTTTCCCAGAACAATTAAAACAACTTTCCAATGACAATTAAAAACACTTTCCAAGGGCAATTAAAACCACTTTCCAAGGACAATTAAAACCACTTTCCCATGACAATTAGAATCATTTACCAAGGTCAACTTTCGATTCAATTGCAGTGTTTGAAGAGAGAAAGTAGAGCTAAATGGTTCCTCATTATGCTAAGCGAATGTATGCCAATGCTCTAGTGTATCAATGAAGTGGGTTCGGATTCCATGAGCGAATAACAAACAATTTGTCAGCTAAAAATCTATTTCAACCGCTGTTGGGTATAAAAAAAAAATAATACAGCCCGGTATCCTTCAGGATGCAGTAGTGTAGATACACCATTTTCTGAGGGTAAAATGGTTATGAATGAATAGAAAAATGATTGGCGAAGCAATTTATATAAGGGTTTTGGATAGAAAATAATATCCGATAGCCACAAAACGTGGAAATGTGTCGACGCAGAGTTGTAGTGGCAAATCCACTGTTTTCCATGTGTAGAGCTCTCTGACGTCCCACGGCTCCAGCAAGTCGGAAAAAAGCCGTCGGACGGCAGAGGAATCTCGGACTAGATTGTCACTTGCTTGAGACAATTATATTTTTGTATATAAACAGGTATAATGATATATTTTACTGTCTTAATTGCTCTAATTCTGATACAATAAATCATTATATATGTGATACAAATACTTAATTTTCAACACAGGTCCGTGTTAATATAACAGTTAAATAAATATTTGATGAAGATAGATATTAATTAATATAGAACTGATTTATCAATGTTACACTGTCTCTTGTGTTAACAAATAATAGTATCTAAATTATTCACCTTGTAAATAAGATTGTTGTGATAACAAACATATGTATACACCGTGGTAATTAAACTTTATAAACAAGAAATCAAAAGAGCAATAAATAGTTGACGTTGCACGTAACTGAAGACAGATAATTGAACTTCTACATATTACTCTATATTATTGGAAACTGTCGTTCTACTTTGACGTCTCTACATTTCAAATTACATTGATAGAACTGTTTTAGTTTCACTGTGATCCTGATATTAAGATAATTTTAATGCATAGAATGGTTACGCAGAGGCTGTACTTGGTTGTGCATAGTCAAAGGACATTAAGATTTGGAAAATCAAAGGTCTGTGTACACGGTCTGAGTTGCCTCTGGCCAATAAATGGTCCAATGAGTCCTATGAACAAGGTGCATACAATCTTTCATGGCGATCCATTCATGAAAGATTTATGTTGCCCATCTTTTTTTTCTTATGTGCCCAGTGTTGCCAGTATCGCTGGATTGTGAGCTCCAATCCCACTAGGTGTACATGAAATAATAATTAAGAAAGGTTATGAATGAAACTCAGCATGAGATATTGTCCATCTTTAATCGTATATACAAAATAAAGTAAAGGAACAGCCCTGCTATTGCTGCTCAAAATTCCAGTCAGCTTAGAGTAGTCTCCATTGATAAAACATAAACAACAATGTAACCAAATTCTTGTTGAAAGTGGCATTAAACATCAATAAATCTAATTCTTTCAATATTTAAAGGTGATGTCAATCAAGAAAACAACTATATCCCAATAATTATGTTAATCAATGGCAGATATAATTAAATTCAATCATTGGATAAAAACGTAATTTACAATTCAACTAGGTAATGTAAGAAAACAAATCGTATTGTGTGTTATTGAGAATAAATTTTATAATAGATTTGTTTTTTCTTCCAAGACAAAAACATTGATTTTAATTTCAAATTGAAGTCCTCAAATAAATACAATTACATGTGTACTATCATTACAATTGATTAGACTGGTCTATATAACAGGGCACTACAGTTCCACTATCATTACAATTGATTAGACTGGTCTATATAACAGGGCACTACAGTTCCACTATCATTACAATTGATAGACTGTTCTATATATAACAGGGCACTACAGTTCCACTATCATTACAATTGATTAGACTGGTCTATATATAACAGGGCACTACAGTTCCACTATCATTACAATTGATTAGACTGGTCTATATAACAGGGCACTACAGTTCCACTATCATTACAATTGATAGACTGTTCTATATATAACAGGGCACTACAGTTCCACTATCATTACAATTGATTAGACTGGTCTATATATAACAGGGCACTACAGTTCCACTATCATTACAATTGATTAGACTGGTCTATATAACAGGGCACTACAGTTCCACTATCATTACAATTGATAGACTGTTCTATATATAACAGGGCACTACAGTTCCACTATCATTACAATTGATTAGACTGGTCTATATATAACAGGGCACTACAGTTCCACTATCATTACAATTGATTAGACTGGTCTATATAACAGGGCACTACAGTTCCACTATCATTACAATTGATTAGACTGGTCTATATAACAGGGCACTACAGTTCCACTATCATTACAATTGATAGACTGTTCTATATATAACAGGGCACTACAGTTCCACTATCATTACAATTGATTAGACTGGTCTATATAACAGGGCACTACAGTTCCACTATCATTACAATTGATTAGACTGGTCTATATATAACAGGGCACTACAGTTCCACTATCATTACAATTGATTAGACTGGTCTATATAACAGGGCACTACAGTTCCACTATCATTACAATTGATGAGACTGGTCTATATATAACAGGGCACTACAGTTCCACTATCATTACAATTGATTAGACTGGTCTATATAACAGGGCACTACAGTTCCACTATCATTACAATTGATTAGACTGGTCTATATATAACAGGGCACTACAGTTCCACTATCATTACAATTGATTAGACTGGTCTATATAACAGGGCACTACAGTTCCACTATCATTACAATTGATTAGACTGGTCTATATAACAGGGCACTACAGTTCCACTATCATTACAATTGATTAGACTGGTCTATATAACAGGGCACTACAGTTCCACTATCATTACAATTGATTAGACTGGTCTATATAACAGGGCACTACAGTTCCACTATCATTACAATTGATTAGACTGGTCTATATAACAGGGTATTACAGTTCCACTATCATTACAATTGATTAGACTGGTCTATATAACAGGGCACTACAGTTCCACTATCATTACAATTGATTAGACTGGTCTATATAACAGGGCACTACAGTTCCACTATCATTACAATTGATTAGACTGGTCTATATAACAGGGCACTACAGTTCCACTATCATTACAATTGATTAGACTGGTCTATATAACAGGGCACTACAGTTCCACTATCATTACAATTGATTAGACTGGTCTATATAACAGGGCACTACAGTTCCACTATCATTACAATTGATTAGACTGGTCTATATAACAGGGTATTACAGTTCCACTATCATTACAATTGATGAGACTGGTCTATATAACAGGGCACTACAGTTCCACTATCATTACAATTGATTAGACTGGTCTATATATAACAGGGCACTACAGTTCCACTATCATTACAATTGATTAGACTGGTCTATATAACAGGGCACTACAGTTCCACTATCATTACAATTGATTAGACTGGTCTATATAACAGGGCACTACAGTTCCACTATCATTACAATTGATTAGACTGGTCTATATAACAGGGCACTACAGTTCCACTATCATTACAATTGATTAGACTGGTCTATATAACAGGGCACTACAGTTCCACTATCATTACAATTGATTAGACTGGTCTATATAACAGGGCACTACAGTTCCACTATCATTACAATTGATTAGACTGGTCTATATAACAGGGCACTACAGTTCCACTATCATTACAATTGATTAGACTGGTCTATATATAACAGGGCACTACAGTTCCACTATCATTACAATTGATTAGACTGGTCTATATAACAGGGCACTACAGTTCCACTATCATTACAATTGATTAGACTGGTCTATATAACAGGGCACTACAGTTCCACTATCATTACAATTGATTAGACTGGTCTATATAACAGGGTATTACAGTTCCACTATCATTACAATTGATTAGACTGGTCTATATAACAGGGTATTACAGTTCCACTATCATTACAATTGATGAGACTGGTCTATATAACAGGGCACTACAGTTCCACTATCATTACAATTGATTAGACTGGTCTATATATAACAGGGCACTACAGTTCCACTATCATTACAATTGATTAGACTGGTCTATATAACAGGGCACTACAGTTCCACTATCATTACAATTGATTAGACTGGTCTATATAACAGGGCACTACAGTTCCACTATCATTACAATTGATTAGACTGGTCTATATAACAGGGCACTACAGTTCCACTATCATTACAATTGATTAGACTGGTCTATATAACAGGGCACTACAGTTCCACTATCATTACAATTGATTAGACTGGTCTATATAACAGGGCACTACAGTTCCACTATCATTACAATTGATTAGACTGGTCTATATAACAGGGCACTACAGTTCCACTATCATTACAATTGATTAGACTGGTCTATATATAACAGGGCACTACAGTTCCACTATCATTACAATTGATTAGACTGGTCTATATAACAGGGCACTACAGTTCCACTATCATTACAATTGATTAGACTGGTCTATATAACAGGGCACTACAGTTCCACTATCATTACAATTGATTAGACTGGTCTATATAACAGGGCACTACAGTTCCACTATCATTACAATTGATTAGACTGGTCTATATAACAGGGCACTACAGTTCCACTATCATTACAATTGATTAGACTGGTCTATATAACAGGGCACTACAGTTCCACTATCATTACAATTGATTAGACTGGTCTATATAACAGGGCACTACAGTTCCACTATCATTACAATTGATGAGACTGGTCTATATAACAGGGCACTACAGTTCCACTATCATTACAATTGATGAGACTGGTCTATATATAACAGGGCACTACAGTTCCACTATCATTACAATTGATTAGACTGGTCTATATAACAGGGCACTACAGTTCCACTATCATTACAATTGATTAGACTGGTCTATATAACAGGGCACTACAGTTCCACTATCATTACAATTGATGAGACTGGTCTATATAACAGGGCACTACAGTTCCACTATCATTACAATTGATTAGACTGGTCTATATAACAGGGCACTACAGTTCCACTATCATTACAATTGATTAGACTGGTCTATATAACAGGGCACTACAGTTCCACTATCATTACAATTGATTAGACTGGTCTATATAACAGGGCACTACAGTTCCACTATCATTACAATTGATTAGACTGGTCTATATAACAGGGCACTACAGTTCCACTATCATTACAATTGATTAGACTGGTCTATATATAACAGGGCACTACAGTTCCACTATCATTACAATTGATTAGACTGGTCTATATAACAGGGCACTACAGTTCCACTATCATTACAATTGATTAGACTGGTCTATATATAACAGGGCACTACAGTTCCACTATCATTACAATTGATTAGACTGGTCTATATAACAGGGCACTACAGTTCCACTATCATTACAATTGATGAGACTGGTCTATATAACAGGGCACTACAGTTCCACTATCATTACAATTGATTAGACTGGTCTATATATAACAGGGCACTACAGTTCCACTATCATTACAATTGATTAGACTGGTCTATATAACAGGGCACTACAGTTCCACTATCATTACAATTGATTAGACTGGTCTATATATAACAGGGCACTACAGTTCCACTATCATTACAATTGATTAGACTGGTCTATATAACAGGGCACTACAGTTCCACTATCATTACAATTGATTAGACTGGTCTATATAACAGGGCACTACAGTTCCACTATCATTACAATTGATGAGACTGGTCTATATAACAGGGCACTACAGTTCCACTATCATTACAATTGATGAGACTGGTCTATATAACAGGGCACTACAGTTCCACTATCATTACAATTGATTAGACTGGTCTATATAACAGGGCACTACAGTTCCACTATCATTACAATTGATTAGACTGGTCTATATAACAGGGCACTACAGTTCCACTATCATTACAATTGATGAGACTGGTCTATATAACAGGGCACTACAGTTCCACTATCATTACAATTGATGAGACTGGTCTATATATAACAGGGCACTACAGTTCCACTATCATTACAATTGATCAGACTGGTCTATATAACAGGGCACTACAGTTCCACTATCATTACAATTGATTAGACTGGTCTATATAACAGGGCACTACAGTTCCACTATCATTACAATTGATTAGACTGGTCTATATAACAGGGCACTACAGTTCCACTATCATTACAATTGATTAGACTGGTCTATATAACAGGGCACTACAGTTCCACTATCATTACAATTGATGAGACTGGTCTATATAACAGGGCACTACAGTTCCACTATCATTACAATTGATGAGACTGGTCTATATAACAGGGCACTACAGTTCCACTATCATTACAATTGATGAGACTGGTCTATATATAACAGGGCACTACAGTTCCACTATCATTACAATTGATTAGACTGGTCTATATAACAGGGCACTACAGTTCCGCAGAGGAAACAAGCAATAAAATTAAACTGTTTCTTATCCTTTTTCCTACATCAGCAAACTAATTACTATAATGAATTTTGATGCACAGTTTTTATTTCAGACGTTACACAAACTGAACTCCTGTGTAAACACTACATCTGACTATGTATATTTCAAAAAGATTAGGAGCATTGCAGCCTTTTAACCCTCCCGGAGCAACAACTGTATAAGTAACTTTGGTATACTGCTGAATGTAATATTAGTACAAGTAATTGCTATTGGTATAGACATTGATATCCACAAAAATAATATATATAAAAATACATATATTAAACATATATAAAAAGTCACACTGTATAATCTTAAAACACAACTGACAGTCTGGTATAACATATTAGGGTGATTTTCAAAAAAATGAAGACTTTGTGTGACATAGAGGGTGAAATTTCAAATTGGACAAATTGACATAATTTTGGTCGTAAAATAATGTCAATATGATATATTTTTCAGATTCAGTTGCTCAGTGCAATATATGAAGACAAAAAAAAAAATTTCAACTTTTATTAGCAACAAAGTGTTAAAATGATAACAAATACAGACTTACTTCCTCAGAGGTATCATTTTCTTTTGGGTATGGTAAAAGACCTAAATGTATTTCAATTTGATAATGATATGAAAAAGGCACATTTTGGTACCAAACTTTGTATATATCATGAGAAAACAGTTTCAGTATATCAAAGAAACACTATTTTTACTGAATATTTTAAAAATTCTGGTAATTAAAGTTTTCATACAAGCATAAAAAATATGATCTAATGAGGCTTAATAGTTGTCAATCAATTATTTATATATGCCTAACAAATATAACAAAAGTTAAGTAAAGCTGATCATTGGTGGTATAAACTAGAGGTAACCAAATGAAAATAAAGTCCATTTTTTTATGTTTTGTCACACTCCTGACACATTTTTCTAAAAGATAAATACACTAAATATCAAGCTAAATACAATCATTGTTGGTCACAATAACTTTTTTAAGTAGTATTACATAATCTATTTTGACTGAAAAAAGGTTTCCCTTGAATATATTTCATTTTTGCATTGTTATGATGTTATTTCAATCATATTTTATCATATTCTAAGTAATACTATCATAATTATAAAAAATGACAACTCAATTTTCAACCATTTATACATCTTTTCAAGAGTATAGTGCTTATTGAGAATTAAATAATTCCCCAAGACGATTACAAGCAGTTTTATGGGGGCTATATGCTTACAAAATAATATATTTCTTAAATAAAATTGTCATACTCCTGACTGCCTCTCGAAAATAAACCTGTCGTGCTGAAAATAATATAACTAACTTATTCTTTCCAAACAAAAAGTTATATTTCTTCAAAAACAGTTAACAGTAAATATTAAAAGAAGATTCAAAATTATGTTTTTGTTTTTTCTAATGATTAATGTGCTAATTATTTGCCCCTTAAGAATTTATCTCATCAAAAATGGTTAAAATGGATTTGAAATTTATTAAAACTAGCAATAGATCATCTTTTCTTAGTATAAAATTACTTTTTAGTGGTTTTCAAATTAGTTTCCCCATGTTTCTCAATAATTTACTCTGCAAAAAAACTTCCTATTGCAATTGCAATCGACATTTAATGTTTTTATGTCAGGAGTGTGACATATTACTGTTGAATGAAAAATTATTGATAAATTTTCAAAAATGCCATATCAAAAGAATGAAAATGTTTTATGAAAGGCAAGATATATTAAAGTAAGTATTCTGTTTATTTAAAGCAACATACATCAATTTTTCATTTAGAAAAAAATCCATATTTTGACATGTTTTAAGAAAATATAACCCTTTATCATCACTTATTATGAGAAAGGTGTCATGCAATATACAAAAATACTATAATTATTACTTATTGTTTATATGTAATTAAATTGAAAACATTGTGGAAGTTTGTAGAAGCATGTTTTTTTTTTATTTTTATTTAAAAGATATGCCTATTAAAAGTGTCACACTCCTGACATTAGTTATTTTGATTTCCTAGCTATGATATGTCATATATCAGAGCTATTTCCAACTTTTTTCTTTGATTGGGTCTGGAGCTTTTGGAAAATAGAGAAAATTGTGAACTATTAAAGCATACAACATAGTACTATACAACTAAGATCAAATGTCACACTCCTGACATTTTTTGTGTCTCTCCTTATGCAAGCCCAATTTTACAACTATCATATTCATCCAGTCTAATACTACTAAATTATTATAACTAATATTTTTTTACAACATAATTTGATTTTTCTGAACTAATTAGTCTCAACAATGAAAAATTATTAAGGTTTAATTTGACATTTGTACAATTTTCCAAGTTAAATTTATTCACGTACACTAATTTAAAAAATAGAATAATTTGTTGTCGCATAATCATGGGGTCACAAAACATCTAGATATTTGAAGTAAAATGGTACGAAATTATAGAATACCATCTTTCTTTAATATATCTTTTATTTTACTTTTTTTATCATCAAGGTAAGTTAAGGCAATTTAAAGTTTGTCACGCTAAAACGTCACACTCCTGACAAATTTGACCAGTTTTTAGAGGATAACTTTTTAACCGTAAGAGCAATCTCCATGACACTTTGCATGAAGATAACTGTTACCATTGTGCTTGTTTTAAGATATTTACTTTCTTTCATATCATTTAATATTCAAATTATTCTCTGAAAATGAAAAGTCTTCATTTTTTTGAAAATCACCCATTAGTGTTTATAGTTGCTGCATAAAACATACAATCAACCAATGGGAAGACATACATGTAGTGCTAAATAAAGCATACAGGTAACCAAGGGGGAAGACATAGCATAAATATACAACTTAGATGGATGAATATACAAAATTTGTTATAGGTTGTTCTCTATCTAATCTATTTTTTTAATTTTGCAAAATGCATTCAAGTGTAAAGCAAAATAAAGCAATAATTGCCATCTGCTTTAGACATACTACAATTAATTTTAAGATCCTTTTAAAAAAAAATTCCATATTTAAATATGTACTTATCTTTTCACACATACATGTATACTACATTTATAAAAGATGTATGATATAATGAACAGGTTTCTAAATAATACTAAACTTTCTATAAAATTTATACATTATTAAATGGAGATTAGTTGAAAAAAATGGAGTCCACTTTGGAAAAAGAATTTTTTGTATATCTGAAATATGCACTGAATTTTTAAAGGTTGTTGCTGTAAAACTTTAACCATACAGAACACATTTAACTGCATTTTAACACACCAGAAAAAAAAATCATTTTTCATCCATTATTCAACTTATCTTTACTGAACAAATGTCATAACTTAAATAAAGATAATATATTTCTAAAAATTTATATTTAAAAAGTGTGATTTTTTTTTTATTAGTTACTGATTTGACAACAAAGATGGAATGTTACATTTACAAAAGTTGGATTTAATCTGATATGTCTGTAAAAAAGAAAACAAAACTTCTTGACAGTTTAAACCTAGTAATAACCCAATAAAATACATTAGTGTATAACCACAACCATGTAATTATGATAGTTTATGTAAATTATAAGCAACAGTACTTATTTCCAATCATCCATTCTTCAAACACATCTGACTACCATTTCAAATACTAACTAATGCTTTCATCTGGCTTATTTAATGTCCATATACAGGTTTGTCCAACCCCTGTCACTGCCACCACTTTGTACCCTTTTTTCTCTAATTTATTTAATACAATTCTGGGACAATCTTCACTCTTCCATTCAGCACTGAAATTGTTAAGTATGCACATGTGATTTTTATATGAATATCCCATATCTTAAAGTATATACATGTAATTTGTATTTACCAGTAACTAGCCCGTATTATCAATTATTCCATGAAAGACCTAACAGTATGTCACATTAAATCCCTATTAAATACAATTGACAAAAAACAATTGTGTTTCTTGTTTTGTTTGTCTTCGTTGTGTCTTGTGCCTAATGATGCCTGTGTTTCTGGATTGTCCATGTCTTGTGCCTAATGATGCCTGTGTTTCTAGATTGTCCATGTCTTGTGCCTAATGATGCCTGTGTCTCTGGATTGTCCATGTCGTGTGCCTAATGATGCCTGTGTCTCTGGATTGTCCATGTCGTGTGCCTAATGATGCCTGTGTTTCTAGATTGTCCATGTCTTGTGCCTAATGATGCCTGTGTTTCTAGATTGTCCATGTATTGTGCCTAATGATGCCTGTGTCTCTGGATTGTCCATGTCGTGTGCCTAATGATGCCTGTGTCTCTGGATTGTCCATGTCGTGTGCCTAATGATGCCTGTGTTTCTAGATTGTCCATGTCTTGTGCCTAATGATGCCTGTGTCTCTGGATTGTCCATGTCTTATGCCTAATGATGCCTGTGTCTCTGGATTGTCCATGTCTTGTGCCTAATGATGCCTGTGTCTCTGGATTGTCCATGTCGTGTGCCTAATGATGCCTGTGTCTCTGGATTGTCCGTGTCGTGTGCCTAATGATGCATGTGTCTCTGGATTGTCCATGTTTTGTGCCTAATGATGCCTGTGTCTCTGGATTGTCCATGTCTTGTGCCTAATGATGCCAGTGTTTCTGGATTGTCCATGTCTTGTGCCTATTGATGCATGTGTCTCTGGATTGTCTATGTCTTGTGCCTAATGATGCATGTGTCTCTGGATTGTCCATGTCTTGTGCCTAATGATACCAGTGTCTCTGGATTGTCCATGTCTTGTGCCTAATGATGCCTGTGTCTCTGGATTGTCCATGTCTTGTGCCTAATGATGCCAGTGTTTCTGGATTGTCTATGTCTTGTGCCTAATGATGCCTGTGTCTCTGGATTGTCCATGTCTTGTGCCTAATGATGCCTGTGTCTCTGGATTGTCCATGTCTTGTGTCTAATGATGCCCGTGTCTCTGGATTGTCCATGTCTTGTGCCTAATGATGCCTGTGTCTCTGGATTGTCCATGTCGTGTGCCTAATGATGCCTGTGTCTCTGGATTGTCCATGTCTTGTGCCTAATGATGCCTGTGTCTCTGGATTGTCCATGTTTTGTGCCTAATGATGCCTGTGTCTCTGGATTGTCCATGTTTTGTGCCTAATGGTGCCTGTGTCTCTGGATTGTCCATGTCTTGTGCCTAATGATGCCTGTGTCTCTGGATTGTCCATGTCTTGTGCCTAATGATGCCTGTGTCTCTGGATTGTCCATGTTTTGTGCCTAATGATGCCTGTGTCTCTGGATTGTCCATGTTTTGTGCCTAATGATGCCTGTGTCTCTGGATTGTCCATGTCGTGTGCCTAATGATGCCTGTGTTTCTAGATTGTCCATGTCTTGTGCCTAATGATGCCTGTGTCTCTGGATTGTCCATGTCTTATGCCTAATGATGCCTGTGTCTCTGGATTGTCCATGTCTTGTGCCTAATGATGCCTGTGTCTCTGGATTGTCCATGTCGTGTGCCTAATGATGCCTGTGTCTCTGGATTGTCCATGTCGTGTGCCTAATGATGCCTGTGTCTCTGGATTGTCCATGTTTTGTGCCTAATGATGCCTGTGTCTCTGGATTGTCCATGTCTTGTGCCTAATGATGCCAGTGTTTCTGGATTGTCTATGTCTTGTGCCTATTGATGCATGTGTCTCTGGATTGTCTATGTCTTGTGCCTAATGATGCATGTGTCTCTGGATTGTCCATGTCTTGTGCCTAATGATGCCTGTGTCTCTGGATTGTCCACGTCTTGTGCCTAATGATGCCTGTGTCTCTGGATTGTCCATGTCGTGTGCCTAATGATGCCTGTGTCTCTGGATTGTCCATGTCTTGTGCCTAATGATGCCTGTGTCTCTGGATTGTCCATGTCTTGTGCCTAATGATGCCTGTGTCTCTGGATTGTCCATGTTTTGTGCCTAATGATGCCTGTGTCTCTGGATTGTCCATGTCTTGTGCCTAATGATGCCTGTGTCTCTGGATTGTCCATGTCTTGTGCCTAATGATGCCTGTGTTTCTGGATTGTCTATGTCTTGTGCCTAATGATGCCTGTGTCTCTGGATTGTCCATGTCTTGTGCCTAATGATGCCTGTGTCTCTGGATTGTCCATGTCTTGTGCCTAATGATGCCTGTGTCTCTGGATTGTCCATGTTTTGTGCCTAATGATGCCTGTGTCTCTGGATTGTCCATGTCTTGTGCCTAATGATGCCTGTGTCTCTGGATTGTCCATGTCTTGTGCCTAATAATGCATGTGTCTCTGGATTGTCCATGTCATGTTCCTAATGATGTCTGTGTCTCTGGATTGTCCATGTCTTGTGCCTAATGATGCCTGTGTCTCTGGATTGTCCATGTCGTGTGCCTAATGATGCCTGTGTTTCTAGATTGTCCATGTCTTGTGCCTAATGATGCCTGTGTCTCTGGATTGTCCATGTCTTATGCCTAATGATGCCTGTGTCTCTGGATTGTCCATGTCTTGTGCCTAATGATGCATGTGTCTCTGGATTGTCCATGTCGTGTGCCTAATGATGCCTGTGTCTCTGGATTGTCCATGTCGTGTGCCTAATGATGCCTGTGTCTCTGGATTGTCCATGTTTTGTGCCTAATGATGCCTGTGTCTCTGGATTGTCCATGTCTTGTGCCTAATGATGCCAGTGTTTCTGGATTGTCTATGTCTTGTGCCTATTGATGCATGTGTCTCTGGATTGTCCATGTCTTGTGCCTAATGATGCATGTGTCTCTGGATTGTCCATGTCTTGTGCCTAATGATGCCTGTGTCTCTGGATTGTCCATGTCTTGTGCCTAATGATGCCTGTGTCTCTGGATTGTCCATGTCTTGTGCCTAATGATGCCTGTGTTTCTGGATTGTCTATGTTTTGTGCCTAATGATGCCTGTGTCTCTGGATTGTCCATGTCTTGTGCCTAATGATGCCTGTGTCTCTGGATTGTCCATGTCTTGTGTCTAATGATGCCTGTGTCTCTGGATTGTCCATGTCTTGTGCCTAATGATGCCTGTGTCTCTGGATTGTCCATGTCGTGTGCCTAATGATGCCTGTGTCTCTGGATTGTCCATGTCTTGTGCCTAATGATGCCTGTGTCTCTGGATTGTCCATGTTTTGTGCCTAATGATGCCTGTGTCTCTGGATTGTCCATGTCTTGTGCCTAATGATGCCTGTGTCTCTGGATTGTCCATGTCTTGTGCCTAATAATGCATGTGTCTCTGGATTGTCCATGTCATGTTCCTAATGATGTCTGTGTCTCTGGATTGTCCATGTCTTGTGCCTAATGATGCCTGTGTCTCTGGATTGTCCATGTCGTGTGCCTAATGATGCCTGTGTTTCTAGATTGTCCATGTCTTGTGCCTAATGATGCCTGTGTCTCTGGATTGTCCATGTCTTATGCCTAATGATGCCTGTGTCTCTGGATTGTCCATGTCTTGTGCCTAATGATGCCTGTGTCTCTGGATTGTCCATGTCTTGTGCCTAATGATGCCTGTGTTTCTGGATTGTCTATGTCTTGTGCCTAATGATGCCTGTGTCTCTGGATTGTCCATGTCTTGTGCCTAATGATGCCTGTGTCTCTGGATTGTCCATGTCTTGTGTCTAATGATGCCTGTGTCTCTGGATTGTCCATGTCTTGTGCCTAATGATGCCTGTGTCTCTGGATTGTCCATGTCGTGTGCCTAATGATGCCTGTGTCTCTGGATTGTCCATGTCTTGTGCCTAATGATGCCTGTGTCTCTGGATTGTCCATGTCTTGTGCCTAATGATGCCTGTGTCTCTGGATTGTCCATGTTTTGTGCCTAATGATGCCTGTGTCTCTGGATTGTCCATGTCTTGTGCCTAATGATGCCTGTGTCTCTGGATTGTCCATGTCTTGTGCCTAATAATGCATGTGTCTCTGGATTGTCCATGTCATGTTCCTAATGATGTCTGTGTCTCTGGATTGTCCATGTCTTGTGCCTAATGATGCCTGTGTCTCTGGATTGTCCATGTCGTGTGCCTAATGATGCCTGTGTTTCTAGATTGTCCATGTCTTGTGCCTAATGATGCCTGTGTCTCTGGATTGTCCATGTCTTATGCCTAATGATGCCTGTGTCTCTGGATTGTCCATGTCTTGTGCCTAATGATGCATGTGTCTCTGGATTGTCCATGTCGTGTGCCTAATGATGCCTGTGTCTCTGGATTGTCCATGTCGTGTGCCTAATGATGCCTGTGTCTCTGGATTGTCCATGTTTTGTGCCTAATGATGCCTGTGTCTCTGGATTGTCCATGTCTTGTGCCTAATGATGCCAGTGTTTCTGGATTGTCTATGTCTTGTGCCTATTGATGCATGTGTCTCTGGATTGTCCATGTCTTGTGCCTAATGATGCATGTGTCTCTGGATTGTCCATGTCTTGTGCCTAATGATGCCTGTGTCTCTGGATTGTCCATGTCTTGTGCCTAATGATGCCTGTGTCTCTGGATTGTCCATGTCTTGTGCCTAATGATGCCTGTGTTTCTGGATTGTCTATGTTTTGTGCCTAATGATGCCTGTGTCTCTGGATTGTCCATGTCTTGTGCCTAATGATGCCTGTGTCTCTGGATTGTCCATGTCTTGTGTCTAATGATGCCTGTGTCTCTGGATTGTCCATGTCTTGTGCCTAATGATGCCTGTGTCTCTGGATTGTCCATGTCGTGTGCCTAATGATGCCTGTGTCTCTGGATTGTCCATGTCTTGTGCCTAATGATGCCTGTGTCTCTGGATTGTCCATGTCTTGTGCCTAATGATGCCTGTGTCTCTGGATTGTCCATGTTTTGTGCCTAATGATGCCTGTGTCTCTGGATTGTCCATGTCTTGTGCCTAATGATGCCTGTGTCTCTGGATTGTCCATGTCTTGTGCCTAATAATGCATGTGTCTCTGGATTGTCCATGTCATGTTCCTAATGATGTCTGTGTCTCTGGATTGTCCATGTCTTGTGCCTAATGATGCCTGTGTCTCTGGATTGTTCATGTCTTGTGCCTAATGATGCCTGTGTCTCTGGATTGTCCATGTCTTGTGCCTAATGATGTCTGTGTCTCTGGATTGTCAATGTCTTGTGCCTAATGATGCCTGTCTCTGGATTGTCCATGTCTTGTGCCTAATTAATGATGCCTGTGTCTCTGGATTGCCCCTTAAGTTTTTTCTAATGCTTATGACGTTATGTTGGTCATTTTATGCTTATTCAAACCCATAGATGTATTTTACAACAATTACAGAGGTATAACAACAATCAACTTGGTGAAATTTGATAATTATTGTCATCATAATGCTAAATGTTTTACATAATCATTTATATAAATCATACTGTATATACTGGTAACGGTTCCTGTGGATCAATCCACAGAGCTGCCCATCTCGATAAGGGTGGGTGTCAGCTCATACCACTGAAAACCTGATCATTGACCACAGTGGGCAACATGCTTGAAGAGTTTAACACTCTGCAAATTAAAGAACTCTTGTAGATTTTGAAAATGAGTCAAGAGCATTGCAGGTACTACAAATGGTTATTATTTTTTTTTAATATATATTATTTTATTTGTACAATGATAGTATGTATTTTTTCAGATTTGTGTTAGTATTATAAATGACAAAAATTTTGTTTGGTTTATGGTTTGATTTATGGTGTTAAAGGCCACTTTCAAAAATATTTCAGTTATATTGTGGCAGTCAGTTTTATTGGTTCCTCCACCGACCTGTCGCAAGTCACTGACAAACTGTATCACATAATGCTGTATCAAGTACACCTCGCCATGGACAGGGTTCAATCTCACAACTTTAGTGGCGATAGGCACTGATTGCACAGGTAGTTGTAAATCCAACTACCATACGATCACGACAGACTCCGATAATTTGGTAGTGTGCTATACAGAAAACAGATTTATAGTATAAAAATATCTGTATGAAGATAACTAAAATATACACAAAGAAAAAAGTTAAGCACCCCCATGTTTTTTTGAAATGACAAATGATACGACAAGTATCATCAGATTACTGACCAGATAATCTCAAGAACGCAATGGTGACCTGTTAGGACATTACATTGGCTGTAAGAAACCACAAAAAAAATCAAGAAAAATGTCAATTTAAATAATATTTAATCACAATATCACAAGGCCAGTTTTTGCAGTAAAACATGTCCATTTTAAGTATTGACCTTCACAGTTCAAAAAGCACGATAAGATTGTCATTTCACTTTCAAAACGTCACTTATGAATCACTTGACGACATCTATTGTTTAAAGTTCGGTACCGGGTGTAACCCCCATGTGCTTGGATGACGGCCTCAACCCTGCGTCTCATCCCTCCAATTAGACGTCGGATGTCCTGCTGCTGCCATTCCCGATGCAATGCTGCTTCCAACTGACAAATGTTTTGCACAGGAGGTTCCCGAGCCTGTATATGATGGCTTAACAAGTCCCAAATATGCTCTATGGGATTCAAATCCAGACTCATGGCTGGCCAAGGAACAGGCTTCGCATTGGAGGTATGCAGTTACTGCTCTTGAACGATGAGGCCTGGCATTGTCATCCATATACACAGGCCTTGTAGCCAGCGGGTGGTTGTCGAAATGAGGGACAACAACTGGTTGCAAGACATCTCCGATATACTGATCACCAGTTAGGTTGCCTTGTATGGTGACTAAATCCAGCTTGCAGTCATGAGAGATACACCCCCAAACCATTACTGAGCCTCCACAATTTTGAGTAATGCGGGAGAGGCATGGTTCACGTGCATGACTAGTCGATATTAGACATAATGGTCACACCTGTGTGAGCACATCTTTTTAATGGAACATTGTTCTTGCTATAATCAATATAAATATTAGAATCTAAACTTAGTGTAACTTATTATGTTTTAATATATCAGGGGGTGCTTAACTTTTTTCTTTGTGTATATGTAATAATGATTGCAATGGTAGATAGAGTGCACATGGTGATGTATACTCACAAATTGTTACCAAGTGCCTTTATTTTGGTAGCACCAATATATTCCATCAGTTTTGGATCACTCCATTCATCTCCCACAAATGTTGGTCCACTTTCCTAAAGTTAAAAAATACTCATCATGAAACAATACTGAAAAAAAATTAAAACATGTAAAAAGAGAAATATTACATGAAACATGCAATTTTATTATATTGCATCTAATTTCTTCTTCTTCTTTCAATTTCTGCACACCGTCATTTTATTGACGATTATGTGCCGTGCATGCGTGGGGTAAAAAAAATTATGATAACGTTCAAATAAATGTGATAACTACATTTTTTTGTATATACAGTGGTGCAGTGTGGTTAAAACTACATGTATGTACAGTTGACTGATAATTAGATGTGTTGTTGGAGAACAGATAGTGGTATCTGTTCTTTGAAGCTGTCAAGTGTGGGACATTGTACTGCAGCAGCTATGAGCAGGTTCCACTGTACAATGGTTTTCGGATAGAAGGAGTATTTATATGAGTCTAAGCTTGTATGGATATGTCTATATGAGTGGCTGTGTGTGTATTGTCGTGTTCTACTGTCAGATTTTTTAATTTATCCATATCCTGTTTACTATAACCTTAGACATTGTCTAATAATTTAGCTTTATGCTTAATATTAAAATTTGCAAACAGAGCTTACATAGTACAGATTGTACAAGGAATATCTGTATTATATTTGAATATTTGTTATTGTTGCAAATTGGGTTTTTCTGACAACATATTTGTGAATCTAGTCGTGGGAAAAAATGTAAGAGCCAACCAAGAATGGACAATCCAGAGACAATTGGAAATACTGGGCACACATACAAGATACAGGATGACGACAAACAAAACAAAATTCTCAAAAGATAGCTACATGGACACATCAACTCCCTTTACTTAATTTCATTATCAGGAGCGAAACGACCCGGACTGAACAGGTAAAGGGGCTAAATGAGAGAGCCAAACTCACAGTGCAATTAAAGACCATAGCTGAAAGCTTAGACCTACTTCATCTCCTGACTAGAGACTCCAATAAAGAGAAACATCAAAATAAATTAACATTCTTGGAGGAATTCATCAAAAGTACAGGGCGCTTCCCAGAACTAGCAAGCCCTGTACCCCGATCCCGAGCCTAAGCAACTCAATACTCCAGTACAAGGAGATATTACAGTGAGACAATAAAGCACCAAAGAGAAAAAATTTAGTACTCAGGAACCAGTAGCGTCAATTGCAACCTTTAGGATCAGGATCAGGACGACTTGATACCATTTAAAATTGTCCGGGTTGACATTCTAAGTTGAAAACTTGTGTCTTTTCCATTTGTTATTATGAACAATAAACTATGCTTAAATTAAATTATTTAAAATTGTGAATTTATACTAATATGAAAAATAAAATATGCTTAAATTAAATTATTTAAAATTGTGAATTTATACTAATTTATTAGTTCAATAGTTTGGGTTATACTTCTTCTTCTTCCAATTTAGGAACCGGATTCACACGTGAATGTATAAGGTTCCGCGAAAACTTTGCGCAGTGTCGGGCAACACAGCAGCCTTCTACCGACTATTTACAGGTAAAACTATATACAGGTGGGAGCTGGTCTAGTTGCTGTCAGGATGCGCCTTGAGGGCGCTCCTGAATCCCTCTACTGTGTTGGCCGGAGTTGTATTAGCTGGCAGTTGGTTCCAGTCCCTTATGGTCTTGGGGAAGAACGAATTTCCGAAGGCCTCACTGCTCGTTCTTTCTTGATAAAGGCGATCTTTGCCTCTAGTCCTGCTGTCATTGGCTTGGATATATTGGTGGCTGTCTATATCAATTAATCCATTTTTGATTTTATACAGCATGCATAGTCTATTAGACTTTCTCCTTTCTTCTAATTTTTCCCACTTCAAGGATTCTACCATTTTAGTAACACAGCCAGGTGTTCGGTCTGTGTAATCATTGAAAACGAATCTTGCTGCTCTTTTCTGTACTTTTTCAAGGTTGCCAATCTTTTTCCGGCTTGTCGGGTCCCATACTGAGCTTGCATACTCCATTGTTGGCCTCACCATGGATGTATATGCTGCTGATTTCACTGGTTTGGTGCAGTCTTTTAAGTTGCGTCGAATAAATCCCAATGTTTTGTTGCCTTTGCCAATTGTATTGTCTATGTGCCTGTCCCAGGTGAGGTTGTTAGAGATGGTGACACCTAGGTATTTACTTGCGTCTACTGTATCTAATGTGTGTCCATGTAGTTTGTAAGTTGTTGGCAGTGGTGGTCTGTTCTTAGGTGTTATTCGAATGACTTGGCATTTCTTGGCGTTGAAACTCATTTGCCATTTGTCTTCCCAATCTTGTAGCGATGTTAAGTCATTCTGTAATAATACGCTGTCAGCTTGGTTGTTGATGGTACGGAAGAGTAGGCTGTCATCGGCAAATAGCTTTGTTTCTGATGATTTAACAATTTCTGGCATGTCATTGATGTAGGTCAGAAACAGTAATGGCCCCAAGACGGTTCCTTGGGGTACACCAGACAGGACTGGGGCTTGCTCTGATGCTGCTCCCTCTAGTATGACTCTCTGCTGTCTATTTTGTAGGAATGATTGAATCCAGTTCTTTGTCTTGGCGTTGACTCCGTAATATTCTAATTTATGTAGAAGGCGTTGGTGTGGCACTTTGTCGAACGCTTTTGCAAAGTCAAGCAAGATGATATCTACTTGTGAGCCTTTTTCCAATTTTGATACTATTTCATGGATGGTTACTATGAGTTGGGACTTGCATGATCGTTTTTTGCGGAATCCATGTTGAGCATTGGTGAGGATCTTGTTTTTGTCGAAATGGTCCATGATGTTGCTGTGGACTATATGCTCCAGTATCTTACATGTGATGGAGGTGAGGGAAACAGGTCTATAGTTGGAGGCTAGATGTCTCTCGTCCTTTTTAAATAATGGTACAATATTAGCATCTCTCCAGTCTTGTGGTACTTCTCCTGTGTCAATTGATGTTTGAAATATGTCTGTCAAGATTGGAGCTAGTTGGTCTGCCGCTGATTTTAAAATAAACGATGGAATTGAGTCTGGACCAGTTGCTTTGTGTATGTTCTGATTTTTCAGTAGTTTGGTTACTCCTTTACAATTGATCTTTATGTCAGACATTGTTTGGTATGGACTATTTCCTTTATTTGGGCAGTTATTCAGATTTTCTTTTGTGAACACTGATTGGAATTGTTCATTCAATATTTCCGCTTCGCTCTTGTTATCACTTTGTAGGAACCCCATTTTGTTTTTCAATGGGGCAACTCCAGTCCATTCTTGACCCTTGCTCTTGATAAATGACCAGAATTTTTTGGAATTTTCTTTGTAGTCAGTGCTGACATCTTCCATATACTTTTTATTTGCTTGTCTTACTTCATATTGAACTTCTTGCTGGAGTCGTTTATATCTATCGACATCTCTTTTCTTCTTGGTTTTTCTAGCTTTCTTATGAGCTTTTTGCTTCCGGTTGATCTTTCGCCTGATGGTTGTATTGATCCAAGGATGTGTGTGTCGCCCTTGTGTCATTTTCGAAGGTACTCTTTTATCAATGGTGTTTTGTATTGCGTCTTTCAAAGCGTGCCAAAGTGATTCAATATCTCTCTTTCCGATGTTTCGAAATGTGTTTCCAAATGATTCTAGATCTTCCTTTATCTTTATACTTTTCAAAGAGACATTCTGACCTTGATACAGCATCATGCATCTGAATATTTTGTGAATTGCAAATACTAAAAAATATACCAGTCGTATCTGTGTACTAATGAGCAGATATGGCATCATTAGTCTGTGATTGTGAAAAATACAGAATGTTTTTGTTTTTGTTTTTATGAGGTTGTCTCCCCTGGATTGGAAAAAGGGGTCATACTAAAAAGCGCCCAGAAAAGTCCGGTACCGCCCGAGGATTGGAAATAGCGCCCGGCTATATAATTGTTTTAAATAAAGTGTTATTTTAAAATTATGTTGTTAATTTTATATATTGTACAAGCCATTTGCAACCAAACATTGCCGCCCGGGACTCCAACACAACTTGAACAAATATTACTCGTGTTTTGTATTTATTTAAAATATATATCATACAGTAATATATTTTTAGATATTTTTCTTGTTTAAATAAATTATTTCAAAATTATATTCTTAATTTTATTTATCGTACAAGCCATCCGGTCAAACTTTGCCGCCCGGGACTCTTAACACAAATTAAAAAAAATATTACATGTGTTTTAAATATTTAAAATATATATAAAAATATATTTCTTGCTATTTTTCTTATCATTTTTCCATATTTTTCTTTTTCCTGTATATGTTGGTCTTGTTTTAACCTATCATCCATTTCTGGTGATCATGGTATTAGTCATTGAATTAACGACGACACGCGCATGTAGATAATCAGCAATAAAACTTTTACAATTGCCACACTTAACAATTCTAATTAGGTAACAAGACATGATATGATCTGAAGGCTCCTAACATGGCTCCCAAACAATGGATATCTATTCGCAACATCATAATCTACTTGGAAACCAAATTTTGCCCAAATCGGAGGATTTTTGTATTTTGTCGGCCATTTTGGATTCAAAATGGCAGCCATAGCAAACCAAAATGGTCGCCATATGGTGCAGCATGTCTTACTCTCTGTAAATATCCATTTTCATTGAAATCTTTTCATTTTTTAATTTTTAACAATTTAATTTTATTATTTTTATTTTTATATTGGCGGCCATTTTGAAAATTTTAAAAACAGAGCACAACTTTGAGTGATGATCTATTTTTGTGTCAAATTTCAAAAGGATCCGCTGTACGGTTTCCGTTTAACATTTTAACAACGGCCGCCATTTTGAATTTTTGTTCAACCTTCAAAAGTTGCCACACACTACGGTGGATATTCCTACAAAGTTTCATGAAGTTTCATGAAAGGAATCCAATTTTTTTTTAAATCCCCTTTTTTGTTTCCATGGCAACTGCGGCAAAGTTTGTCCAACTTATTCCGATTCTTTTGGCTTATCTCGTTCCACTAGATGTGGATGTTGTTCTTATCAAGTTTCATCAATTTCTGTTTGGCGAGGAACCTGTTATGATCATTTTAATTTTTTTCATTTTTTTTGCATTTTGGTCGTTTCTATGGCAACGGCAACCATTTTGAAAAAATCAACCCTTAAAAGCACAACTTCGGGAGGTTTGGCGCCTTAAAATCTGATTCAACCCACCATTTCTTTAGAAATGCCTGTACCAAGTCAGGGTCATTACGGTTTTCACAATTTTCCGGTTGTTGACTGATTTTGTCTGTTTATATAATTATGAGTTTTGACTTTCCCTTTGTAAGATTGTTCGGAGTTCGGTAATTTTGTTATTACCCTTATTCACATGGCATATGATATTCCTACAAGATTTCATAAAGTTTGATCAAGGCATCTCCGAGAAATGTGTCGGACAAACTTTTGACGAAAGAAAGAAAGAAAGAAAGAAAGGCATCTCCGAGAAATGTGTCGGACAAACTTTTGACGAAAGAAAGAAAGAAAGAAAGAAAGAAAGAAAGAAAGAGGAAGAAGAAGAATAATAATAATAAGAAACGGAGCAAACACAATATGTCTCCCAAACTTTGTTTGGGAGCCATAATTATTCCACGTGTGATCATTTAATTATCTTGCGGTAGGCGTCTGTGATCAATTATTTAAAAGGTCTGAGAAATTTACTGTCAAGTTATCTAACTTTTTTTATGTAAGCACATTTTTGTTTTACAAACATATTTTCGGTAAATCTACGCAATTTCAAAGAATTGTCACATGGCTTCTTTTGATTACCATCGTTTTATAACGTTAGGTCGAAAAGATCTAGTTTCATTTCAGCCGATACATATCAGCAGTCTTCACAGAATACAGAATCCTTGATCAGAACAGCTTTATTTTATTATATATATATATATATATATATATATATATTTATATAGCAGTTATTTGTTTCACGCTCATTGACGATTGTATACTAGCTGTAACCACAAATTACAAGTTTGTGGTATATTTATCTTTTATCTATTATAGTTATAATTGCTATCATTGTATAAATATTGACGACTTTATATTAGTTTAAACAACAAATTAGTATTATACTTGATATTTGACTTTTTTTGGTATTGTAATTATTGTCCATATTTTGTAAATATTTTATCTGAATCTAATTAATTGTTTGTCTTCCAGAATGCCACCTCCAAAGAAGACTAAGTTTCCTTGTGGTGTTTGTAATAAAGAATGCAACAACAACCGTGTTGGTTGTGGCGAGTGTGGCGAGTGTGCTTCGTGGTTCCATTACAACTGCCAGAACCTGAAACGTCACCACATTGAAGAACTTCAAACACTGCCACTAGAGTTCATTTGTATAGATTGTTGCACCAGATGGGGACACTTCCAATTTCAACACAGTTTACAAAGACTAAGTTTAGCAGCTTCAGAGAGTATGACCGCACTGAAGAATGCAGCCCGCATGGAACGCATGTTACTCCGCGACCACACCATCTATGCAGCAGAAACTATCACACCACTGGGACTACCACAAGACTTTGTATCAAATCAGCTAATTGCAGTCTCTGGAGGTATGGCAGATTTATAAGCGCCCGTTCCAAACATATAACATAGAATCAAGCACTATTTTAATGACTTTGATAAACAAGAATTTCTTAAAATTGTCCAAAATCTGCCCTTCGTGTCTTAGCAGATGCGAACACCTCCATTGCTTCAAAATCTCTGTTAATATATGCATCAATCCAAGGGAAGATAGCCTGTCATTCTTCATGGTCGACCTAGCATAAGTTTTCAAACGTCTCAGTACACTAAATGGCATTTCAGCAGTAGCGCTTGCTACTGGCATAGTTAACAAAACACATAGTTTTATCAATATTGTATCTATAGAAGGATAGAGAACTGAATTTACGGAATCGAGTGTGGTACAAAGTGTTGTTGGCAAATCATTACGTTTAGTAATGACCCAGTGGGTTCGACATCTGGCTACTTCTCTCCTGAAATCCTCTAATGACAAAATCTTCTCTTGGAGTCGTTTTCAGAGGCTGCCATGTCCTTTGGCGTTCTTTTACATTCCCGGTTTGGTTCACGCGCTGCTTCAATCGAACAATGATCGAGTGGCTTACATTGAATCGTTCAGCCGTCTGTCTGTATGACATACCACCAATTACCATTCCAGCCGCTTGCCATCTTTCTACATCTGACAGTTTTCGACCTGTCATGTTGAAATAAAGTTTAGAAAATTTATAGTTTTACCTGTACTGCACGTGCAGATACCGATTTGAAAACCCCGCCAAACTTTAATTTTGCAAAGGTACAGGTGAACTTATAAAACCCTGTTTCGTCGTTCTTTAATTAATCGACCGATACAAAATTACAGGTACCATGAACGAATATTATATGTTATTCAGCTATCAGACAGGGTATATAATGTGACATTCCCGGCTTAGGATCTATATTCCCTGGCCAATCAAAAATGGACAATCCAGAGAAACTGGCAACATAGGCTACACGAGACGAAGAAGACATGAAAAATAAATACGCAACACAATATGCATTGGACACCACAATACGCAAAGAAAGCACAAATAACGTTAATAGTAAGTAATGTTAGCATTACGTCAATTGATGGCAAAAACTTCACATCTTCTGAAAACCTCCTCGGTGGTGTAATTCTTAGTGTTCATTCCTTGAGAGAGGTAGATGCTGGATTTGGATGCTGGTGGAGTCAAATCAACTACTATAAATTTGGCATTTGCTGAGTTTGCTAAAGAATAGACTGGTTCGCTAGGAATGAGAATAATGTGTCCGAAGGGAGCGACTTGTCTACCGGTGGACTGTTGTTTAAATGAGCTCGCACTATAAAAAATACTAGACTAAGCGTGTCGGACTAGTACAAAGCAGACATCATCATCATCTCATTAAAATGTAACTTGTTCTCGCCATGATATAGTTGAACAATTGCTTATTTGACGTTAAACAATAATTACTCACTCTAATACTTGTAAATTGTCTGGTACAATTTTATTTTATTAAACCTAGAGTGGTTATCATATTGGGTCTAGCCATACATTTCTAAAATGCCATTTACTAATGCCATTTAATTTCTTGTAAATATTGTTTTTAAAATGGACTCAAATTAATCAGCTACTTTAAAAGATTAATATTTACAGACTTATAACATTAAAACACATTGTCCTAGGCTATACACTTTTTGATAAAGACTGTTTTGATTTCAATTATTTCTTGACAGTTATTGGAATCTCTATATATAAATCTTATTATGTATCCGAACAAAAAACTAAAAATATTAACGTTTATAATTTATCTAAGCATAAATATAACACACGAATTAAAGATAAAATGTCATTGTTGTGGAATATATAATAATATATATATATATATATATATATATATATTGAGAGGAGCTTGGCCTCTCATTATATATGTAACAAACGTTTGAATAAAATATTATTGTGTTGCTAAAAACACTATTGAACAATGCACTACCGATGTTAATAGTACAGAGGCAAATAATTTGATTTAAATAACATTGGTAAATTGCGTTTACAAAATTTACAGGTGGGTGATTACAGGTAAAAAAAAAATTCTTTGATAAAAACATAAATATCAAATTTAGTGCACATGACATGTTTATGGAGTAACCTTCATCATGTATGCTCAAAGTCAAAAGGCTGAAAAAAACAATTAATTTTAAATTATGAAAGAATAGTTTAAAAGAGTGATGGTCAACAATTCCATTAAGATCAACAAAACGAATACTCATATCTCACCGTAACTCACTGAACACAAAAATACCATATTTCGTTGGAAATCCAGGTACTATCTTGGACAGACATACAAATATGGCGGGGTTAAATCTATTAATGGGATCCCAACCCTCCTCTCATCTGTATTAAATATTAGAGGGCTAAAGATTGAAATATTACACGTAGAACTGCTATGTTTTGTAATCTCCAGCGGTTTTTTTTATAAAGGGGGGGGGGGGGGTAAAATATTCGCGAGCAGTTAAGACTCACTCACGGTGGTGTTGGTGAGGGCCGTGTTGCTATTTTTAGTGTTCTGTTTTGTGTTTAATGTTGTTTGTCTGCGCCCTGTTCCCAATGAAGCCAATTTCTCTGGATGTTCCATTCTTGATTGCCGCTTCCGTATTCTGTAACGTTTATTCATAAACTGAATAAATTCATAAAGCATATGATAATATAATGATCAAATTAATTATTTTAATCTAAATTTAAATATTAAATCAGTTTCAATGTTGCATATATGCTTTTCTTAAAATGAATTCTGGCAATATCCCAAATACTAAGAATAATATCATTCTTCATAAAAAAGATAGAGCCACCTCAAAAGTTTTCCTTTTCCTCAAGTTAAACATCAAACGAGCTACGCCCCGGTCACGTCGCGTGTTTGTCACGAGTACCTAATAAAAAAGACGCTTAGTTATCGAGTTTGGGTTAACGGAATTACACACGGCTAATTTTGGTTTTAAACGCTAGAAAAATTATTACATTTTGTATTTTTAATTGTCGTCGTAAGTTTCTGTGGTCACGATTTTTTTAATTTCACGTTTTTCAAAGGTACCCTCGGTTGACACATTGTACCTGGTATTTTCAGGATGCAAAATAAAAATATTCTCCGCTATCTAAATAGCTAAAAAGCTTTTTACATAAGAGATAATGTATCAAAGATATAATTAAAATAAAAACGGGATGTAAATAATTGATTTTTGAAAGAGTATATCAGCCTTACTATAAGCCTCAAATGTGACCCCAAATTAACCGTATTTTCAACAAAAGCAAAGTAATTACACTACATTATAAATGTACTTTGATTTTGAAGAAAACATATTGATGACATGTACATGTGTGCCAAAAATCATAATCTAAATGTCAGCGGTTGTTGAGAAATTGGCAAAATATAAACTCAGATAACAGTGTAAATTTCCTCTTTCATACACGGATTGTCATGTACCGGTTTTTGTTAATGATGTGTCGCTCGCCGGTCATTAACTAGCACGATCTCTGTCTCAATGCATTTAGTATTTTCTCTCCTTTTATGGCAAATATATTGGTTTTAATTGTTCAGTGGAATTGTTTGTGGTTTTTATGTTTTAAAAACATTCATTTTTATGTCGGCCGTTGATTGGTTTTACTGTTTTTAAAATTTGTTTAATTCATGTGTTTCTAATACACGGACCAATCCTGCAGGATACGTTATAAGTCCGGAAATGGCTCAGTTTCACAGCCCGGTAAAACTTTGTCCGTCTAGTCCTAAAAGAAGTCGAAATGAAGTAAACTGGGACAAATGCATTATTTGTCAAAGTTCATTTTGTGACTCACTAGTGATAACTATGCGAAATATTAGCAAACATAGCTTTATCGAAGCACTGGAAGCCAGGAAAGATGATGTTTATGTTAGAATTTTGCAGGATGTTTCTAGTTTAGATTGTATTCGCTGTGAAGATTTTAAAATTGTGTACCATCGCGCTTGTTACAAATCATACACAAGCAGGCGCAATTGCAGTTATTCTATGTCAGAACCCACTGCAGTTGAACCGGGACATACTACATGTATAACATAATCATTTGTGCCAGATTCTAATATTAACCAACTGTTAAATTGGAAAGTATGTTTTCTCTGTGAAAGAAAACGTTTAAAAAAGATAGAAAACTGAACAAAATTGAATCAACTGATCGTCGGAATAACCTACGGGAATCGGCTGTTTTCAAAAATGATCAAAGAATCATCAAAATACTTGACAGCGAAGAATTTATTGATAATGCTGTCTATCATTCCGGATGCATTACTAAATACTTGCTAAGGTATACCCCTGTGAAATCAAAATTTCAGGAAGACGATTGTCCAGAAATTGGTGTTCATGACTATGCTTTTAAAATGCTTATAGCTGATATTCACGAAGACCTAACAGTGCGTAAACAGGCTTTTCTAATGACACAATTACTTCAAAAGTATCTTTCTTATCTTCCCGCACACATCCCAAATACTTATCCTGTTACCAAATTACAAGACAGACTTAAAATACATTACGGCGATTCAATCGTTGTACAGATACAGTGCGGACAGGGGAAGTCCAACCTAGTCTTCAGAAGTGATGTGTCAATAGAACATGTTGTCGCAACTGCAGGTAATTTGAAGTCGAAACTAAAAACGTCTGAAATCAATCAAGATATATCTACAGTTGCAGATTCTTGCGATGATGACCAAATATTGCACGCTGCCATTCGAATCTTGAGGCGTGACATCGAGAAAATAAGCATTTCCACCGACGAATACCCCACTGCGAACGAGGTGTCACTTGCATTGTCTATGGATCGAATGCCTTTGTCTCTTACAAAATTTATCTGCTGGTTGCTTGATTATAAATCCTTTAAATATGCATCAGAACCTTACAATATTCTAAACGATAAGCTGCAGAAAGTGATGGGTATAACTGAATGCATATTTTCTGTCTCAAGAGATGTGTTTACTCCATTCCACCTTGGTTTTGCTGTACAGCTGTACCACGATATCGGTTCAAAGCAACTTATCGAGACATTACACTCTAATGGTTTCTGTGCTTCTTATGGAGAAGTCAGACGATATCTAACCAGCATTGCACACCATGAAATTGGAAAAATCGATATCAACGCTGAAACCGTTGACGGTAAAAACATTTTCCATTCAATGGCAAGGGCAGTTTTTTCAAATCCGTCACTATGCAGTAGACCCCAATATTAGCCAATCAAAGAAAAAAAGATCACAGGAAAGGTCTGTACAGATCAGAAACAGTGCATCATCTTTGACTGCTTGCTTAGCATTTAGTAAACCAAAGACAAGGGGAGTTCCTGGTAGAATTGAGAATGCGTTTGACAGGATAACTGAATGTTCAAGTAACCTTTCCAAAACATCAGACATTCTTTGGCTTCTTATACGTTCTATTTCTAGAAAAATTCTTGACATTCCAATTCGCTTCCCAGCAAACCAACCCCAGCAAATTCCTTTTTGAACCGGCTATAACAGTGGTTTATCAGAATATAAATCTGAATTTTCGGTAGTGTCTTACGCACGTATCATTGAGTCAAAACCAAATGATATGTCAATTGTCTTTACAACGATGAAAAGGTGTGTTGATATGACAAAAGCTATAGGTCAGGTACATTCGGTACAAACATTCGATCAACAACTGTATGCTATAGCTAAGCAAGTTGAATGGGCGATCCCCGAGACTTTTCGCAACCATACAGTACGATTAGGTGGTTTTCACACGTTATCCTGCTATATTGCAGCGATTGGAAAGTTGTGGGGTGATGGTGGTCTTAAAGATTTGTTGGTTGATTCTTCTGTATATGCTGCCGGAACAGTTGATCAGATGCTGAATGGTAAAGAATTCAATCGTGCGACAAGAGCTTTTGTATTGGCATATGAGGCATTGAGTGTGTCATGGTTGTCTGCCTTTTTCAGTTGGTGTAATAAAAATGACTTGATAAAGTCATTTCCTGACAATTTTTGGTCAGATTTATCTGAACTTGCAGTCACATTTCCACCAAAACCAAGTACCAATGAGACTAGAAATGTAGCAACATCTGCAATTGACAACTATATGCTTTCTTTGATGGATGATTTCAGAAAATGGGGCTGTAGTGAATCACCGACATTCAAATTTTGGGATGTTTCTCAATGCCATTGAAATAATGTTGCAAAATATTCGATCGAAAGAGATGGGTTGTGGAAATTGCATTTGTCATCAGTGTCGGCTATGCTACCCTTCATGTTTGTCACTAACAGAGTAAACAATTCTAGATGGATACCTGTATACATTCTAGACATGTTTAATTTATCTCCTGCTACAAATGATATGTTGCAAACACATAAGCCATTAAATTTGAATTTTGGTACCTTTTACGAAGTTTGAGGTTAATAGATATTTTACCAGTAATTAGTCAATAACTGAAACATGATTTTTTTTTTTTGGAATCCGTCCACCAGTTGTCAAATGTTAAGGGTTAAAAAATAATTTGAAGGTTTCCTTTAAATGAATATCAAATAAAAATGAGAAATGTTCAAACTATGACAGGTCAAGGTCACTTTTATTTCTCATATATACGAAAATTGTAAAATGGCATTTTTTTTTTAGAAAATGTCCTTTTGCTATATATTCAAATAATGTAAAATAAAAAAATAAGCATAAAATAATAAAATATTAAGCTTAACAAATAAAATTGGCATTCCAGTTTAAAGTTCTTCACAGTCTTGTCGAAGAAGGAAGCCTTTTAAAACTTGTGGTGTGTTAGTTCCAATTTTTAGATCTTGACCTTTGACCCCAATTTAAAAAAAACGTGACCACAATACATAACGACATCTTTATTTCGATGCGGCTTGTTCTCCTCATTTCAACGATGTATCATACAGGTGTGTGTAATTCCGTAAAGGCAAATTCGCAAAAATCTTTCGTCGGGCACCCTACTATAAGGTATATATATAAGAATAAGAAATCGGACAAGAAATTAAAACGTTAACAAGGCTTTAACTTTTATTTGTGGCGTAAAATGTTACACGGGACAACGACTTTTTTTTACCGAAATCAACATTTCACGGCTTAATATAATTACAAAATAACACATTTTAAATCGGAATTAATTACAAAGAGTAATGGGGACGGACTTAGACTTTCCATAAATATACATTTCTCAATGCAATATTTCTTTTCTATCTTGGCTGCACGGTCTTCATAAAGACAATCTAATTAAAATTAAATCTCAGAACTTGCTCCCTATTTTCATTTTGTTGTTTATATGTCGCGCGTTTGATATCTAAAAACACCCGATCAAGGGTCATGTCTCGGGTCAAATTTCACTGACCAATCAGATCAGTGCTAGTGAAATCGTATTAGTAGTCGCTGGCATAAAGCGCTAGAAAGGTTCCGAATGAAAAACAACTTATTTCTTCAATTGATTAAAGTTTGATGACATTCAATGGCAACCGGAGGATTTCAAACACCGCGGAAATTAAGTATAAGGACGAACAGTTGTGTTATTTGCGGGTTTTCGTTCATTGAAACAGAGATAACATCGTCAGGAGAAAGAATCGTTCATGATAAACGGTTCACCCAAAAAGTAAAACTCAACCCGGAGAAGATTTCTATTATTTGTGATGTTATTTCCAATTTTGAATTAGATCCAGACATCGACAAAGATAATGGGGTGTGTGTTAAATGTTTTAGAAAGGTCGAAAATGCAGTCAAGTATCAGAAGGACTCTGAAAATTCGAGAAGAACTCACTGCTTCCCGTGCACGTGTTGTACAAATGACCCTTAATTTACCTTCTCCTGATAAATTGCAAAGTGAGAAAAGGCTTCTGCGCTCATCAGCAACAACCCAACAGTCAAAGCAAATGAAAACATTTCCAAGCACAGTCATTAAAAGGGTGACCAACATCCCCACATTTGATATGTTGCTCGAGAAAGCACCACCAACAAAAGAAAAGGCATTTCCTTCACAAACTGTGCTGTCTGCTTCAACAGAAGTGCTGCCCATGATAGCACCAATGCCTGTACAGTTATATGCAGTTCCACAACATCATAGTATACTAGGTAAGTTATGAGTAGACTTAATTGTATGAACAGTTAGGGAGACTATTTAAGTTGAAAAAGAGGGGGGGGGGGGGGTTTCTAAAAATAATTTGGTTCTGAACTTTGCAGAAAAAAGTAGTTTGGACAGAAAAGTGAGAAAAAAATATATTCTGATTTATGATTTTTGTACATGTTCATGATGTTGAAAAAAAATATGTAAAATTGTAAAAATTGTATAAGCATGTCCAGAAAATATTTTTTGTGCTGTGTGCAAAAAACAAATTCTGTTGGGTTGAAAACGTAGCCCATAGCCAGAAATGATGGGTACTTTGCTCATTTGCATATCTAAGATGGCGACGCCGGGACGTCTGCAATTTTCAAATGATCTATATAGACGATTTCATTCATAATTGCATGTGTGTCATTTTCTGAACTTGAAAATGATACATTGAATCAAGCTGAATTAAATGAAATAAAAATTAATGAAAATAATTAAATATTCGAGGTTCCTGGAATAAATGAAAATCCGAGGCGACGAACCCCTTTTTGGCCTTAAGAGTCTATGTAAAAATGTCTGAAATACATGAAACTGGTGGCGTGTGACACAAAATTTAACAATGAATGACAGTTGGCGACATATAAAATATTTGAATTTTGACAGAAGAAAAACTTTGCGGAAATAAACAATAACTTTTAATTTTCGAATCATTGACGGACACATTGAATTTCCGTACTATAGGCTATTTTTTGACAAATCTAATCAAGCTTGAAACTGCAGTCACGTGATCAAAATCTAATTTAAATATGATGAATATTTATGAGGAAAGTACCCTCAATTTCGGGATATGCCCTTCCAGTTCAATTTAATTATAAATGTCATAAAAAGAAAGACAATTCTTTTCCCCATTAATTGCATAACTTTATGTACAATGTATATAAATTTGAGTATTAGTAATTTTGATAGTTGAAAAATAGACTAAAACATACATGTACGGGTTCCAGCTGCCAAAATCTCCCTGAAATTTAATACTGTCCAGTGAACGTTCCAGAATTTCAATTTTTTAATCTTTACTGCCAAGTTTTCTGTGAAACCAGAAAATTAATTGTGGGTATTAACCTACATGTACATGTGCATTCACTAACAATTTTATTGTTACATGTTGTACAATACAGCTGTACATTTGTATATCTGAAAGCATTTAAAACTCTAGTAAAGTCCTTCAATCCATTTACTAGCCACTAGTATACCAACAAAGAAGTCTTCAAAGAAATGTCTTGGATTTTCTGAACATGGAAAAGAAAATGAACCACCAATACTGTCAGGCCAAAAAAAAATAATATGTGTGTTTACGGTCACCCGACCCACCCTATTTTTCAGCCGTCGACCCTAACCATTTTTTTCGGCAATTATTCGATTCTAATTTTTGCTAGCGACCCTATCAATTTTTACACAGAATTCGGATAACCATTTTTGTTGTTTAATCAGCAGCAATGTTTTTTTATTCAACCGTTAGCTTTTTGTCGAAATTGAGAGCAAAGAAGGTAGAAAAACTGTGTAACTCGTCATAAAACAAATGACGGCTTACCGGAAATTTCGAAAATGAAATACCGGAATCGGATTCCGGAACCGGGAACGACTATTTCCGGTTTTGCCGATAGTTATTAAAAAAAAAAAAAAAAAAAAAAAAAAAAATTAATGCCAACCGACCGACCCTAGATTTTTTTGCCATGTGACAGTAAACACACATATACTTTTTTTTGGACAGGAGGAGAAGTAGAGGTGCAAAAAATGTTCAGTTATTTGATCTGTTCCATTTAAATATTGCCAGGAACAATAATTAAGAACATACATGTATGCCATGGAAAGAAAAAAATTGTTAAACATGCCAAATTTTTCATATTTTGGAGAACATACATTTGTACATGTATATTTTTTTATTGTATCTGTATATCATATACATGTACATAATCAATGTACGATTTTTCACTTTTAAATTCACCTATCGCCAATTTACATATACACAATGTACTAGTCAATATTGTTTCATGTTGTTTTTTTTAAGTCAAATATTGTTCAATGACTAAGGGAACGACCATTTAACTTGAAGGGGGTTATGGTTTTTTTCTAAAAAAATATTCTGATTCCCAATGTTGCTGAAAAAAATATTCTGATTTTGGTGGAGGAAAAAAAAAATAATCTGATTCAGAGTTTTTGTCATATAACATAATGTTAAATCCTGGAAAAAAAAAATCTAACTCTTGTGTTGTCCGAAAACAAATTTCTGAACGAAACAAAAAACCGTAACCCCCCCTTCAAGTTAAATGGTCGGTCCCTAACTTGACACATAGTATAATCATTATGAAAGTTTGTTTACTGGCAACATCATGTTCAATTTGAAAGTGCTATGTTGGATTATACATGATCAATGTATGTATATCAATAAAATATTTCTGATTTACATGCATGTGATGTCTCACCCTTTTTTGCCAAAACTGACCTCATTTTTAGCTGAAAATCTAAAATCTCACACTTAAGATTCACAAAATCCTTTTACATTCTTTGTAAACATTCAAAATCTCACCCTTTTACAAAGAAATCTCACACTTAGCCATTTCAAAATCATCACATGTATGGATTTATGATGAATTTAGAGTAGAACATTTGCAGGTTTTTTTAATTTTCATATGGTGCTTTAACCAAGACTGCAGTTAATATTTTGTAAAATCTCTATTATTCATAAAATATATACATATATGACATGATAATTAGAAACAAATGAGAGAAAGACAAGGTGAACAAGGTTGTTTAATAAAGAGGTTTGACATTTTATGTAAATTTATTCAATTTTTTAATGAAGAATGCATTGAAGTAAATTTCATATACATGTACATGACATGTAGTATTAATACATGTACATGTATTATGTATATGACAGTCTTGGTTCATGTTCTCTAACAAGTTGAATGTTTACAGGCTAGTCATGTTTAGTTGCATGCTTGATCATTTATAAATTTTGAGAATTGACTTTCATGTTGATGAGTACATGTATTAAGAAAATGGTGTTTAAACTCAAACATGCATTTTTTGTTTATTTAAGATACAATGTACATGTATGCCATTTATTTAATAGCAAAAATCTTCAAACTGATGAATGTTTCAGACTTTTTATATCTCAAATCGCTTGAATAATTTTCTGAATAATTTTAAAAACAATTATGCATCTTGAAATTTAAGCCGGAATGCCTGAAGAGAACTGCTGACCTTGGGCAAGTATCTGGTAAATTTTATCATGTACAAGTCGAGCACACCTTTTTTGTAATTTTACAAAGCAGGACGTGAATTTGTTCTGCATTTGTGATAGGTTACAGCGATCTATCCAGGTAGGACTACCTAGACCACTCGGCCAATGATGTCCCGTATGAAAGCAGGCCAGTGTAATATTGATTACTTTCTCATTTCATCTCTTTCACTTCATTATTCACCTGATTACACTGACCTTTAATATATATGTATCACACAAGATGTACATAGTAACACATGCAAATGTCAATATAACATATTTATATCATTTTCATGGACCAGCTGGCAACAACTTTATTTTCAAATCATATTGAACTATTAATTTTTGTCATTATATACATTTAGTATACTATTAATAATTCACGCCAAAGATACATGGTACATTTGTACATATATGTTTATTTTATTTTGAGTGAAATTTTTTTTTCAGGCCATCCACCTGTATTTTGGAAAAACTTTTCCAGAGGCAAAACAGTGCAAGAATTACACAGACATTTCTTTGTACAAAAGTCGCAACATGTATGTTTGCCACATTCTGTCTTTTGTAGAGTTTCCATATCACATTGCCTTAAAAAGTTTGACATTAGAATTTGCCTTCTGCATTCCGTAGGTTTTATGAATTGTTTAACATTTAGCATCAAGTTGTCTTTGATGTTATGCATTGTATAAAATAAGTGCACATGATGGGTTACCATCTCGCCCAACACGCCCAATTTCTTGTAACATATCAACAAGATTATTTGGTGGTCCAAATATCACAACACTCTGACATTCTTTAACATCAAATCCCATGCCCAGAACACCCGTTGATAAGACGATTCTCAGAGTGCTATTTGAATGCTTAAGTGCTTCAATAATGGAGTCCTTGTTTTTCTGTGGCGTTTCAGAGTGGTACATTTCGACATCAGATGAACAATGTGGTAATTCTGTTGTGATATATTTATACAATTTGGAAGTGTCATTAATTGATGTGGAATACACAATTGTTCGTGGAAACTGAACTCTGTATTCTTGTAATGAATCTACCAGCCAGGACATAGCCATCTCTAGTTCATTAGGAATTTTACATGCCACCAGTTTAATGTTTGTCTTATTTGGAGATAAACATATTTCTACTGTATCTCCAGTAAGTCCCACCACCTTCATTACCTTTTTCCTGATTGCAATTGTGCATGTAGCACTTAAGGCAAGAAGTGTTGCATCAGGAAACAAGGATCTCAACTCCCCTATATGCCCAAACCATCCTCTAAAAGCTTTCTTCCGGGTGTCATTGTCATCTTGACCCCTAAAATTAAAGTAAGATATCTCGGATTATAATTTTCATTTAGTACAACATACATGTACTTCACTAGAACTGTTGTTTAGGTGGTATTGGTCACATCTAGGAAGGAAATTACTCTGGGAGAGGACATCCCAGGAACTGTTTAAAGTGTCACACTTAGTAGTTTTCAGAGAAGTAAATATCTTTGAAATTCTTGCCTATTTTAAGAATCAACTGCCATTCTTTGTTGACAGATGGGGTCATCATTTAAAAATCTGAGAGCATCAGCTAGGGCCTATTCTGACAAAGTTTTGTCCTGCCAAACAAAACATTTATTTCTCAAATGTTTACAGACAACAGACCCTAAGTGATTGCAATACACAACACATGAGCTTAAAATCAATTAACTTTGTTTGGGTTTATCTTTCCTATACTTTAAACAAATTCTTTAAAGTAAGATAGTAATGTGAAATTTAAACTCTTTGTCAAGAACCTCCAATGTTTAAATTATTGTAGCCTGTGCATTTATATCTAATTGTGATAACTTGTTTGCCCTATGGCTGCAAATAGAGATTGTAGTGTAAAATAGTGATGTTTAGACGATCGATTATAGTCGAAAATCAATTTTTTTTCATAGATTATCAATAATAAATCTCAAAAATTGATTATCGCTAAGGGAACGACCATTTAACTTGAAAGGGGGGGGGGGGATGTTTTTTTTCTAAGAAAATATTCTGATTCCCAATGTTGCTGAAAAAAATATTCTGATATTGGTGGAGGAAAAAAACAAAAAATTTGATTCAGAGTTTTTGTCATATAACCTAATTTTAAATTCTGGAAAAAAAATTTGCGCTTCGCGCGACAAAAAAATAAATATTCTAACTTTTGTGTTGTCCGAAAAAAAAATTCTGAACGAAACAAAAAACCATAACCCGACCCCCCCCTTCAAGTTAAATGGCCGGTCCCTAAATTTAAAGAGATTCTAATTTTTTTCGTATAAACTTCTATTTTTATTTGAGTTGTCATCTCGCAAGTGTTTGCAAGGTATGACAGTATACATGTACTTGTCATAAAGTGCATAGCTGATTCAGTTACAAAAATGAGCAAAAAAAATTGTAAATAAAAATTAAATTCTGAAAATAAATAATTTTGGTGGTACATTGTGGTACATATGAAAATACTTTTTTATGCTCATGAAAAATAATTCTGACTCGGTGACTGGGATAAAAACCATAACCCCTTCAGGTTAAATGGTCGGCTCCTAATAATGAATCCTAGACATCTCGGTACCTGGACATTTCGGTACTGACTTGGACATCTCGGTACTCGGTACTGGACAGTTCAGGACTTGGATGAGACAATATTCGGTACTGACCACAATTGTTTGGTACTTATTAATTGTCAATATTTTTGTACTAGTAGTTCTTTAATATATGACCCAAAAGTGGATCATATGTGTTTTTGATAATTCCAGTGTAGATCGATCCCGGAGATTGTTGTTTTTGTATATTGATTTTTATTTATATTTTCATTATTTTGACCTCCATTTATTATTTACAAAAGTAATTATGCAAATTATTTTCAACAAATGTGGGTACTTTATTAAGGAAGATTTTAAGATAGGAGGAGATAATATTGAATGTGTTAATAAATGTAAATATCTTGGAATTATAATAAGTTCATGAGGATCCTTCAAAGAAACAAAAAATATGCTGTATAACCATGCGCTTAAGGCTTCATTTAAATTGTATAAAGAAGTGAAATCTTTCGATCTACTGGTTAATACATTATTACATATGTTTGATCACATGGTTAAACCAATCACATTATATAGTTGTGAGATATGGGGTATCCTCACAGTAGGAAAACAGGGAAAGAATAAAGATTTATACAATTTGTAAAAGATTTTGAGGCTGAAAATCTAAATATTTAGTTTTGTAAATTCCTCCTTGGTTTAAATAAAAAAAAGTACAAACATTGCTGTATTATCTGAATTAGGTAGATTGCCAATGTTTTGTTTAATTATTATTGCTGTGTTTTCTTTCTGGCATAGACTAGAGAAGATGCCTGAGACATCTCTACTATATTGTGCATACAAAGAAAGTGTAAATTTATGTAATATTAATGTAAATAGTTGGTATAAAACTGTTGTATTTTTGAGTGAAAAGATAGGTACTAATATTAGCTTATCATGTTATAAAAACCTAAGTCTGTCTGTCTGTCTTTAAGCAGTATTTGAAGAAATTTATATGGAATATTTGTTTACAGTACTGGTCTAAGAGACAACAGCAAGGAAAATAAAATGGAAAACTAACTACATACTTTAAAATTAAAGATAATTTTGAAATAGAAAATTATTTATTCATGAAAAATTTTGAACAAAATAATTTGTAATTTGCTCATATCCTTAGAATTGAAAGTGGCGGATATGAGAAAACAAAAGATAAGGATGGTTACAATGGTAAGAAAATACAAAATGTACCATTAGAAAGATCTAATAAAATATGCCAGTTATGTTTTTTAATTGATTGTCCCTTATATGATAATGAAAGATCATTCTTTGAGGAAATAAATAGACTTAATATTAATTTCTGTAATCTTGATGTAAAAGGAAAATTGTTATGGTTAATGACAAATGAAGACCATCTCATTTTGAACAAATTAAGAGAATATCTGTTGAAGAATTTTAATAAAAGAACAAAAGAATTAACCTCTGTCAACACCAAAACAAAAACATAATAAGTTATGATTTATTATATAGTTTTATATATGTATCTTTTATTATACAATTTAGTATATGTTATTTGGCATATTATATTAAATACTTTCCATGGCTGCAACATCTACAAATAGTGTACATAATTTGATTTTGTATATAACTACTATTGTTTGGACTTTCTCTCTCTTTAATTGTGTAACTTTATGCCCCTAGGGGCCCCAAATTGGCATAATAAAATATTTTGTATCTTGTATGTAATATGGCCTTTTGTCTCCAACTACATGTAATTCATACTTACTAACATATACAGCAAAGAGAATACATGCACTTGTACATGGACATACCATTCAACAGCAAAAAATAGTAAACTTGACGAAATGAAAATGCAACAAAAGAAGGAAGTACCAGATGTGATATTAAAATTCAACAAGCTAGTACTTCCCCCAGTTGTAGCAAAACAGTAAATCCAACAAAACATCATGCATGCCAAATTGGAACTGAAAATATAAATGGTAGAATAGAGATGTTAGGATAGGGCTGTCTGTTCGAACATAACAATTCTTTGATTTTGTATTTCAATTCCCGAGATGTCCCGATACCCTAATAATGTAGTTTAATTGTTTTGCGATATACACACGTACATTGTACATGTATATATTACACATGATATACATACCAAGTTGCAATTGTGTGAAATTCATCTACAACGATGACTTTAACATTCAAGTTTTTTATGGAACTTCTCCAGTCTTGGTCCCCCACTAATGTTTCTGGTGATGCATATATTATATCAATAGCACCATTTTTTATTTTCTCATCTGTGTCAAATGATGACCCTGAAAAAATCTTTTCATATTTACTATGTGTATATACAAAAGTAAGTACATATTGCACTTGTATGGCTGCAATTGGTTACTGTTACACACACACACACACACACACAAAATACGCTGAATGTCTCAATGTACTTTCATTTGATAACCTATTTCAACGTATTTCTTGTGGTGTAATGGTTAGCATGCTCACCTAGAGTGCGGGCGATCGTGGGTTCGATCCCCGGTGGGGTCAAACCAAAGACTTTAAAATTGGTACTTGCTGCTTCTCTGCTAAGCACACAGCATTAAGGAGTAAGAGCAAAAACTGGTCGGCTCGGAATCAGAATAATGTGTCCGACAGTCCGAGTGGGGTGACATGTCTTCCTGCAGACCGTTACTTCGTGTGTTAGCACATTAAAAAACCAGCTCAGCGTATTGATATAGTACAAGGCAGGGATCATCTCGTTGTATCAAATGCAGAACAATATTACGAAAGAAATAAAATTTCTAAATATTAATTACTTTGTGCCATCATGAAGAAATAGTTTTGAACTGATAATAATTATCATGAACTGCAAAACATGTCGCTTGATTAAAAATTCAAGTATGGAGTGCGACAATAAACAGAATCTAGTATTACGTAAATGAATTAATTTTTATAACATGTTATTCAAACGTATACACACCTTTGTATGCAGCGCTTACTACTGGAATGCGAGTCAATTTTCCACTGCATTAGTGAAACTAGAGGACAACGAATCCGGGTCGTTTCGCCCCACTTAATCGCTATATTGAAGTCTTTTTCGACAATTTTTTGGTAATTATTTATTTATTAGTTATATGCAAAAAAACAGAATAATTTATTCATTTTGGTCTACTTCAATTATTTATTTATTAGTTGTATACAAAAAAAGTAATAATTCATTCATTTTGGTCTACTTTTGTCAAAGAACTCAAGCGAAACTATTCTTGCAAAAAAAAATTTTTTGTACCAACGCAAAAGTGCATGAAATGACTTAAGATGCTGTACAAGTGCGCAAATAACCTCTTTTTTAATGGATTACGCATCAAATGCCAAAATAGTATAAATTTAATCAGATGTCAAGCAAAGAGTGAAGCAATACATAATATTAAACACGTCAAGAAAGCATGTTAATTATGAGCAAGACAAAAGTACCCATGATTGGCATGAACAAGCCTTACAACATCCAATATACGAATATTTGCAATGGTATTTTCCATATTTCATTTTTCAAAGCTCTAAACGAGGGCGAAGCGACTCAGGGGGCGAACGGGATTCGGGGCGAAACGACCCGGTACCGAGGACAACACACTAAAACTTTCCAATCCGACCTTGTTTGATCAACAATTATTCCACGTACGACAGGCAAGTAAATTTGAAAGGGAAGCGACTTTCCGAATCCCGTCGGAAGGATGGTCATGCAATCCTTTTCATTTATTAAACAATCCAACATTTGTCTTTGTTCTTCTTTAAGATTTGTTACGCCGAATTCTGACAAAACCTTTGTCCAGGGGAGATCATAGAGTCTTTTTTTAGAGAGGGGAGTTTAACCAATCGTAACTACTCGGCCATTCTCGCTACCCTGCAAATAATTATTTGCAGGGTAGCGAGAATGGCCGAGTAGCTACGATTGGAGTTTAACGTGTTGTAGAGAGATGGTGATAACATGGCGTCTTTCTTTTCGGAATGTTTCTATGCTTGTCTGTTGTCACAATGATCATACCTAAGAAACTTTCCGTACTTCCTGTATATTGCGATTGGTCGTTATTAATATATTGATGATGTGATTAATATGTTAACAAATATTTCGTATGCATGTTAACCTGATTTGTGACCCGTCAGAGGTCAATACTTTTGTTAGTCAAAAATAAAATATAATGCACGGGTATGTGGGAGTTTTGCTACGTGACAAAGGTGAATAAAAGTTGAAACGTGGAAAGAAATGTAAAACACTGGGTCCAAAATCAATAATTCGTGATTAAATAGTTATTTATGAAGCTTTTTTCCTGAAACTTGGATATATTTTGTAGAAATATATAACATATTGTAAAATAGAAAAAAAAATGTTTTTGGCACTTTCATGATGGAAACTAATAAAAGTTGTAACCTAGGAATGTTTGTTGGTAAAAAAAAAAGATATTTTATTAAAATATAAAATATAAAAAGATATTTTATATATCTTAGCATTGTGTTAATAAAAAAAATTATGATCCCTCTTTTTTTTTACATATCAAATGAAAGTTGTAACGGAAAATAAGTACATCACATTTTTGTATTAGCTGTTTAAATTAAGGATATATTAAAAAAAAATTATAATCCCCCTTTTTTACAGATCAAATGAAAGTTGTAACGGAAATAAAGTACATCACATTTTTGTTATTAGCTGTTTAAATTAAGGATATATCGGCATAAATTAATAATAAAGAAATAATATTCATTTCAGAATCCTTAATTTTGCAATGTATTAAAGTTTAATTAATAATTTAAGAGGTTATTTAGGAAATCATTATAAAGTTTAATTCCAAATTAAACACCCAACAACGGTCATACATTAAAAATAACAATTAATCTTTGATGTACGTGTAACAATACTTTAAACATGTCTTAATAGAATTATTATTTTCTTTATAATTGATTCAAAGAAATATTCGTATGCCATGATGTAGTACAAAATACTACCCAACACAAGCAAGCATTTCAATGACATCAAATGTTTTTTGTGTATAAGATTTCACACATTATTTTAAATAACAAGCTGCACAAAATAAGCTGCATCATCTTTCAAAGTATAAAAGAAATCATAATTTAGTTGATATCATCAGTTTCTAACGAATTTTTGTTGGATATAGCTATGTATTTGTACCAAATTTTTATTTGCAATATAAGCATAAACAACAATCACTCACCATAAAATCTAACTAATAAATTACAGACAAATGCACTTTTTTTTAACTGTTTACCTTGAAATTGAGGGTCTGTGGTATTATCATATTTACTGTAAATGGTGGATTAAGTCTTTCTATTTAAGTAATAGCAAACTTATTGATTGTCTCAAGGGTGGATGAAGTTTTTCTACATAAGTAATAGCTAACTTATTTATTGTCTCAATGGTGGGTTAAGTCTCTCTACTTCAGTAATATCTAATTTTTTTTATTTGCTATTTAATATATCCTGACAAGACGACCATCTTTACACCTTTCTCTTTTACTTGGTTATACATGCACTGTTTGTGTTCAAGCAAGTTTTCAGTTTTTTAGAATAACCTTTACATTCATATTCCTAGTAGAGTTAGGCAATATCATGTGGAGTAAGCCAACTTGGATTTCAGATGAACACTATTTAGATTGAATCTTTCAAGTATATGAAAATAATAATTTATTTAATATTCCAATATGGTCCTATGTTAAAGTTATGTCCTGTGGTGTCTACCATCTTGGATTTCTGATTGACACAAAAACACACACATTTTGTAAAGGACCATCAGAGGAACATTCCAGTTATGATTTCTGTCAAATGTTTAAAAAAGAAAAGAAAAAAAGTTTTCCCTGTGGTGATTGCCTTCTAGGATTTTTTTTTTCAATTGAAACTCCATAGAAAACCCAATTAAAAAAAAATTAATATCCATTGAAAAACCTTTTGTCTTTAATTTAAATTCCATATGTAAAACCATTGTAACTAAATTTAAAAACCATTGGCTTTTACTTGAAACTCCATTGAATTTCCATTTATTTGGCAAAATATGCTAATGGGCATGACCATTTTAATGATGTCATAAATTAACAGTCTTCCAAATGGTGTCATTTAAATGATGTCATAAATTAATGGTTTAAAAACAGTCCTCCAAATGGTGCCATTTAAATGATGTCATAAATTAATGGTTTATAAACAGTCCTCCAAATGGTGCCATTTAAATGATGTCACAACTAAATGTTTGATCAACAATTATTCCACGTACGACAGGCAAGTAAATTTGAAAGGGAAGCGACTTTCCGAATCCCGTCGGAAGGATGGTCATGCAATCCTTTTCATTTATTAAACAATCCAACATTTGTCTTTGTTCTTCTTTAAGATTTGTTACGCCGAATTCTGACAAAACCTTTGTCCAGGGGAGATCATAGAGTCTTTTTTTAGAGAGGGGAGTTTAACCAATCGTAACTACTCGGCCATTCTCGCTACCCTGCAAATAATTATTTGCAGGGTAGCGAGAATGGCCGAGTAGCTACGATTGGAGTTTAACGTGTTGTAGAGAGATGGTGATAACATGGCGTCTTTCTTTTCGGAATGTTTCTATGCTTGTCTGTTGTCACAATGATCATACCTAAGAAACTTTCCGTACTTCCTGTATATTGCGATTGGTCGTTATTAATATATTGATGATGTGATTAATATGTTAACAAATATTTCGTATGCATGTTAACCTGATTTGTGACCCGTCAGAGGTCAATACTTTTGTTAGTCAAAAATAAAATATAATGCACGGGTATGTGGGAGTTTTGCTACGTGACAAAGGTGAATAAAAGTTGAAACGTGGAAAGAAATGTAAAACACTGGGTCCAAAATCAATAATTCGTGATTAAATAGTTATTTATGAAGCTTTTTTCCTGAAACTTGGATATATTTTGTAGAAATATATAACATATTGTAAAATAGAAAAAAAAATGTTTTTGGCACTTTCATGATGGAAACTAATAAAAGTTGTAACCTAGGAATGTTTGTTGGTAAAAAAAAAAGATATTTTATTAAAATATAAAATATAAAAAGATATTTTATATATCTTAGCATTGTGTTAATAAAAAAAATTATGATCCCTCTTTTTTTTTACATATCAAATGAAAGTTGTAACGGAAAATAAGTACATCACATTTTTGTATTAGCTGTTTAAATTAAGGATATATTAAAAAAAAATTATAATCCCCCTTTTTTACAGATCAAATGAAAGTTGTAACGGAAATAAAGTACATCACATTTTTGTTATTAGCTGTTTAAATTAAGGATATATCGGCATAAATTAATAATAAAGAAATAATATTCATTTCAGAATCCTTAATTTTGCAATGTATTAAAGTTTAATTAATAATTTAAGAGGTTATTTAGGAAATCATTATAAAGTTTAATTCCAAATTAAACACCCAACAACGGTCATACATTAAAAATAACAATTAATCTTTGATGTACGTGTAACAATACTTTAAACATGTCTTAATAGAATTATTATTTTCTTTATAATTGATTCAAAGAAATATTCGTATGCCATGATGTAGTACAAAATACTACCCAACACAAGCAAGCATTTCAATGACATCAAATGTTTTTTGTGTATAAGATTTCACACATTATTTTAAATAACAAGCTGCACAAAATAAGCTGCATCATCTTTCAAAGTATAAAAGAAATCATAATTTAGTTGATATCATCAGTTTCTAACGAATTTTTGTTGGATATAGCTATGTATTTGTACCAAATTTTTATTTGCAATATAAGCATAAACAACAATCACTCACCATAAAATCTAACTAATAAATTACAGACAAATGCACTTTTTTTTAACTGTTTACCTTGAAATTGAGGGTCTGTGGTATTATCATATTTACTGTAAATGGTGGATTAAGTCTTTCTATTTAAGTAATAGCAAACTTATTGATTGTCTCAAGGGTGGATGAAGTTTTTCTACATAAGTAATAGCTAACTTATTTATTGTCTCAATGGTGGGTTAAGTCTCTCTACTTCAGTAATATCTAATTTTTTTTATTTGCTATTTAATATATCCTGACAAGACGACCATCTTTACACCTTTCTCTTTTACTTGGTTATACATGCACTGTTTGTGTTCAAGCAAGTTTTCAGTTTTTTAGAATAACCTTTACATTCATATTCCTAGTAGAGTTAGGCAATATCATGTGGAGTAAGCCAACTTGGATTTCAGATGAACACTATTTAGATTGAATCTTTCAAGTATATGAAAATAATAATTTATTTAATATTCCAATATGGTCCTATGTTAAAGTTATGTCCTGTGGTGTCTACCATCTTGGATTTCTGATTGACACAAAAACACACACATTTTGTAAAGGACCATCAGAGGAACATTCCAGTTATGATTTCTGTCAAATGTTTAAAAAAGAAAAGAAAAAAAGTTTTCCCTGTGGTGATTGCCTTCTAGGATTTTTTTTTTCAATTGAAACTCCATAGAAAACCCAATTAAAAAAAAATTAATATCCATTGAAAAACCTTTTGTCTTTAATTTAAATTCCATATGTAAAACCATTGTAACTAAATTTAAAAACCATTGGCTTTTACTTGAAACTCCATTGAATTTCCATTTATTTGGCAAAATATGCTAATGGGCATGACCATTTTAATGATGTCATAAATTAACAGTCTTCCAAATGGTGTCATTTAAATGATGTCATAAATTAATGGTTTAAAAACAGTCCTCCAAATGGTGCCATTTAAATGATGTCATAAATTAATGGTTTATAAACAGTCCTCCAAATGGTGCCATTTAAATGATGTCACAACTAAATGGTTCAGAAATGGTTCTTGTTTACATAAATAATTTATACAGCATTATGTGATCAAGTTTGTCAGTGAATTCCGACAGGTTGTTTTCTCCGGATTCCTCCACCAATAAAACTGACTGCCTCGATATTACTGAACTATTGTTGAAAGTGGTGTTAAACACCATAAAACTAACCCTAATTATTGCTATTACAATGTGGTACAATTTTCAACAGATACAGATTAATTTTTTTCTGTAAAAAAAATAATCCCAAAAAACTGCTTCAAATTGCAGACACTATCCCATTAAAAGTATACATGGAGTACACTTGACAGAGTACATTTAGATATAATATTTCTTGTTTGTAGCAATTCCAGGGAGAATGGTAATAAAAACATAAACAATTTAAGCTAAATTTATCTTTTGTCAGATTTTACTCAATAAAATGTTTGTTTTCACAGGTCTTTGAAATACACATATATTATTCCCATGAATGTTTTCAGGGTAAATGAAAATTTTCATAATATTGTAAAGTGTACCAGCTAATACGATATAAATGCATTATCACAAATAAATTCTTTAATTTTCCCAACAACCAGTGAATGGTACATGTACAGTATGCCCCAGCTTTCCATAATGGAATGTTTTGAAATTAAAATCCATCTAACATTGTCATATCAATGCTAAAGTCTTCATCCTGGATCATTCATCATTTTGGACATAGTTCTACAATTTTGTCTGAAAAAAAAATATTGACAATGTATAATATCTTCATCAATTCTACAATTCTGTTATAAAATAAAAGGGTTATTTGCATAAATATTAATGAATGTCGTCTCTTGAAGAATAGTATTTACTAGTAATTGAATGAGCATGATCTTGACTTTATAAGAGTTCAAGGGTTCTACAATGTCTTTTAAAAGTCACTTATCTAAAGACATTTTTATCTTATCCAAAAAATAATAAAATATTGTTTAAGAAATGTTTGTGATGTTTTAATTAATGAGGTAGATGCAACCAGACGAAGATATCATTAATAAAAATATTTTTTTTGGTATTGTGTACAAAATATTATTTAATTATTTTTAACACAAATAACATACAATGTACACAGTCTTCATGTTTTGTTTCTTGTTTTACAATCACCAGTACAAAAGATTATTGATATAAAATCCAAATTTGAATTTTAAAATGAAATCCCATGTAACTATGAGGTAGTTTTCCTATTTCAAAAATTATTAAATGGAGCTACCATTGCAGGATAAATAGATAATATTAATAGAAACAGATGACAATAGTGGGTCTGTCTGTCTAACAGGGTTTTGGTAGTTAATATTTGTTAATTTCAACATCTGAAAAAAATTAAAACATAAAACTGAGGTTTAGAAAAGTTTTAAGTTAGTATAAAATAATTGTCTGAGTAACATATATCCCTACACAAAATACAGGTATATATAGAACTGTACCATTCATCTATTTAGACACAACACAAAGATAATTTTAAACCTATAAAACTGTCCAAGAAGGGATGCTAAAACTATACATTAATTTTTATTATTAAAAAAGTGTTGGGTGAAATTGTAAATCAGACAGACTTTATTTGTGCAAAGCTATTATTGCAATAAATCAAATGCAAGAGAAAAAATCATAATTATCAACAAAGATTACAATACTGTCATTCAAAGCGATGTGTTTTTGTGTGAATAGTACATAATCATCTGTATTATGTTTTTAATAGCCAAAACGATAACATGATGATATACTCGTGCTTACTATAAACTTTACATAAACATAAGGTAGGCGTGTCTAAAGTAACGATAAACAAACAATATGGCTGACAATTAAAATAAACAAAATTGATGCAGCATATGAACACACATCAATTAATTCCTGTGATTACCAATATTCTGAACAAATTACGCATATTCGATTGTATTTAAAACTAGTATTAACGTATGTACATTTCGGATAAAATATGATTATTAATTGTGCCTTATTTTGATATTATTTGATATTAACAATAACAAATGCTGTCAATATAAAATGGCATTTTTACATGTAAATATTGCACAAAACACTTGGATAACAGCTTAACAGATCAATACTCGTATATATAATTTATATAAATGTAAAGATAAATCATTTCTACATAACATAATATCATCTATATATATTTGCAAACCTCATATTTTGGTAATTCTGATTTTTTTCCCCTTCGGTCCGTAAATATTACTTTTTCGGAAAACGTCCAATATGGCGGTAATCAGGTCATTAAACAGGTTTTTGTCTGCCCTCCCGACAAACGTAAGAAAGACTTACTGCGATTGGTTGTTTAGAAATCTCTCGTTGAATTTTGATTGGCCGGTCAAAGTTCACTGAATATGACCCGAGACATGACCCTTGATCAGGTGTTTTTAGATATCAAACGCGCGACATGTAAACAACAAAATGAAAATCGCAAGTTCTGAGATTTAATTTGAATTAGATTGTCATAAAGTGGCAAGCTTAATTATGGTTAAACGTACGAACATCGCGCGTAACGTCACACGATTTGTAATATCACCTGACTTCATTGTTACTTGATGTTCAAGTTTCATACAAACAACAAGAAATATGGTATTAAATACTCTTCAATGTCACGTTTACATATTTAGTTGATCTAAATTTTTGATGGTGTGACTTTTAAATTCTACATTATTTTTCTATAAATACACTTCGACAAAAAGATGAAAGAAGTTGAACACGAAATGCTCTTTTGGTAATATTTCATTATGGATTAGATCATGGGCTACAATTTGAGTCGTATTTGAAGCTGATTAAGAAATCAAATTGTTGGTTATTACAAATGGAAAAAGGGGGATAACATGAACATTCTAAAACTTCAAAAATGTTTTATTTAGTTATTGTTTTTCAACAATTTACGAAGAGATAATTTTTTCGAGAACTTTTGAATGAAGACGGAAGCACATTTAATTAGTAGCCAAAGCTACCGCACTCGTCTATTTATTCCTCATCCAGAAAAATGTGTAGTCATCCAGATTTCATCTAAGCGAAGTACCATCCCAGCTAACTACACACTGCATAACCACCAACTTGATGTTGTTAACTCCAGTAAGTACCTGGGCGTTACCATCAACAAGAACCTAAGATGGAATGACCATATCAACAACATCACAGCGAGAGCAAATAGGACACCAGGCTTCATCAAACGAAATCTTAGAGGGTGTAAAACATCAGCACGAGCCAGAGCCTATGAAGCTATAGTTCGCCCAACCTTGGAATATGCTGCATCTATATGGGACCCATATAAAACCGGGCAAATTAACCAACTAGAAAAGGTACAGAGACGAGCGGCACGATTTACCACCAAGAATTACACAGACAGACAGCCAGGAAGTGTCACTCAGATGGTAACCCAACTTGGATGGGAACCACTCCAGGTTAGGAAAGTTAAGATCCGCCCATATCCAGAAATTGAGGGTACTTTCCTCATAAATATTCATCATATTTAAATTAGATTTTGATCACGTGACTGCAATTTTAAGCTTGATGGATCGTTTATTAGATTTGTCAAAAAATAGCCTATAGTACGGAAATTCAATGTGTCCGTCAATGATTCGAAAATTAAAAGTTATTGTTTATTTCCGCAAAGTTTTTCTTCTGTCAAAATTCAAATATTTTTGTTTTGTAACGATTTTAGACATGTCTTTGATATCGCGGTCATGCAAAAATGATCATATTATATTTAATGTGGGAACCCCGAGTTTAAAAGCTAGAAATATATGGTTAGTTAATATAATTACATATATTATTGAGGAATCTAAATTAATTTCAGAAAATATGTTGCCAAATCATGTCATTCATTGTTAAATTTTATGTCACACGCCACCAGTTTCATGTATTTCAGACATTTTTACATAGACTCTTAAGGCCAAAAAAGGGTTCGTCGCCTCGGATTTTCATTAAAGTCCAGGAATCTCGAATATTTAATTATTTTCATTAATTTCTATTTCATTTATTGATTTAATTCAGCTTGATTCAATGTATCATTTTCAAGTTCAGAAAATGACACGCATGCAATTATGAATGATATCGTCTATATAGATCATATGAAAATTGCAGACGTCCCGGCGTCGCCATCTTAGATATGCAAATGAGTAAAGTACCCATCATTTCTGGCTATGCTCCTTTTGCTATTTAAGATCCAGCATAACCTAGTGGCTATTCCGGCAGAATTAAGCATATCTTCTTCCATCAGACTCCAGGACTAGAGGTCAGAATACCTTCCGAATTTCATCAACCAGGAAGGATGTCTACCGAAACTCCTTTTTCCCAAGATCCATCCGGGAATGGAACAACCTTCTATCGGCAGCATCAACAGCCAGTTCAGTGGAGGAGTTCAGGGACACACTGGGCAACTTATCACCTGCCCAGTTCCTGACCGTGTAGATAAGATTCACGCCTGTTTTTAGCTGTAAATATTGCCCTGCGGGGGCTTTTATCTTGACTGTCACGCTGGAGTATAACGCTGTACACGGAAGAAGAAGAAGAAGAACTAGGATACGAGGCCTCTCTTGTGGGAATCGCCGCCATTCTTCCACATTTGCGCTTGTTAATTCAGCAATATTTTGACATTGCGGATTACGTTGGTTCACCGTCAATCAACAGGGGCGTAGCTGAGGCCTTAATAGTGTGCACGCATTTTTTTTTATTTTTTATTATTTTTTTTTTAACCTGCCGATGTGCACGCCATGGCGTGACAGCGTATATGCAGCTACGCCTCTGAAAAACAACAAAGAAAAAGACAATAAAATATAGCAAGTTATATATAACAATTGAAATAAACCTAATATTTACACCAAACTAGGGAATACACCCGTGCGCTTTTTAGTACATAACTTGAACATTTACACTCACAGTAAGGCTTTACTTAACATCATATTCCATTATAATTTCGACAAAAATTCGATTTAAACAATATTCCAATACGACGGGCGTTATTTCCAGTACCCGGACGGTCCCGGGCTGCTTCGGGCTGTCCCGGGCGCTTTTTAGTATCACCGGGAAAAAGGTATATCTAAAGACTTTTAGATATAAATAACTAATGATCTTCTATATAAATGGGTTTCGACTAATATCCTTATTATTAGTTTTTTATAGGGAAACTTATTCACATTCATCTAATTAGATAAGAAAATAAATGTATTTAGACAATCAATAGTAAGAAATGACTGGTGTTTTAATATTGTTTTTACTTTAGACAAACCTTTTATTTACTTCCGGTTTTCCTCCCACAATTTCGCAGATACTAAACTTTCGTGCAAAAAGTGGTTACATTCGCCAAGACATCATGTCAAGCCTTTTGAGACAGCATTCTAATTTGCTGACAATATTAGGAACAGGTTTATGTGTAGGAGTTGGTGGTACAATCCTTTATTTAAGACTGACCAGCACATTTTTACGAGAGATACACCGCTTATCGTCGTCAATAGAAACACTTAGACAAGAAATAGATGCACTTAATGAGAAGCTTGCAGAAAAGTCTAAGTGGAAGAAGAAACGATCAGAATTTTATTCAGTAATTAGTGCCAGCAGTGGTGACGAAACTGATAACTATGAGGATGCTTATGGAGGGTAATCACCGTAATGGGAAACCATTAAATAATTGGCTATAACTGGTCAATAAACAGTGGTGGTCTAGATTAAAATTAACTATCTACATATATTAACCTATTTGATGGGGAACCGAGAGTTGGGGGGGGGGGGGGGGGGGGGAGACCGGGTTCACAGGAAACTGGTATCAAGAACTGAGGAAAGCCAGGGGCGCATTTCTTTTAGGTGAATCTGGTACATGATTCTGAATCACATAATTGTTTTGTTGCTTTTTTCATCTAAAACAGAAACGGGTATGCGAAACATAGGTGACCCATGTTTCAAATTGAAACATGAACCGGAACCTGTCCAAAAATTAGTTTGTTTTTGATAGAAATGACGGTTTTCGGTTCCAGAGTCTTAACTTTTTAAAGACTAAATGTACATCGTACATTTGTATATGATGTACCGTTACATGTAAGTAGGTATATACATGTGTAAGCAATGTATATATCTGTCAATTGACGAGGCAATGTATCATTTAAATTTAATGTTTTATTAGATCACTCAATTTTTAAGCTTTACTTGTCTGTGCAAGATATCTCTGCATTTTCTTATGAAGCAAAATATACACATATAATATTACATTTTTTTTTCACATTAAATAAAATTCGGAATGATTTCTTGAAACATAATTTTGAAACATACCGTTTTTTAAAGCAACAAATCATGATTTTGTTTTCTGGAACAATGAAGTGAAACATGTTCCAGATTCACCTAAAAGAAATGTGCCCCAGTAGTTAACATTGAAAAATTGAAAAGACCTTGCAAAAATGACAAGAGCAGGACCTTGGGATCCATGGCCTGTGAGCTGGAAGTCATGCATTGGAAGCTAAGGATTCCAGTCCACTAACTCTTATTATATATAGGCAAATGGGAATTAAAAAGAGAAAGTAAATGACTACTTCCTGTGAAGATCAGTAATAACCAAGAGACTTTGAAATGCCAATATATTTCAAAGACTTTATTTTGGAACAGAACCACCATTGAAGTTGACTCCTGAACTATGGAAAAATTGTCATCTTGAGGATTATTTTAGAAGTCTATTCTCCCAAATATCAGAAGGGCTTGTGATCGTATAGTAGTTAGATTTACAAATACCTATGCAACCAGTACCTATCACCACTAAAGTTGTGAGTTCGAATCCCACTCAGACGGGTGTACTTGATATGACATTATGTGATAAAGTTTGTCGGTGACTTGTGACAGGTCGGTGGTTTTCTCTGGGTACACCGGTTTCCTCTACCAATAAAACTGACCACCACGATATAACTGAAATATTGCTCAAAGTGGCATTAAATATCATAACCTATAACCCATAACCCAAATATCAGATATGATTATTTTCACAGATGGCAAAGGATTACACCAAAATAAAGCCCAGCCAAAATTATTGGAAAATCATAATTCAAAATTGGCAAGAAATAATCTTTGTGATCAGGTTTAAAGAAAGTAGACCTTCAGTAATTATAGATTTACTTAAATTTGCATGTTTTGGTCAATTCAGAGTATTTTATTTCTAGTTCTTTAGTATCTTTAGTTGTACTTATAAACAGAAAGTTTAATCAGTGATGTTCAGTAATTCCACCAATACCAACAAAATGAACAACTATCACCTCAAGTCATTGAAAACAAGAAAAATAGACTATGACATACATTATATACATGTATGACGTTGGAAATCCAGCACTTATATTTATTTTGACAATTGTTAATTTTTTTATAAACACTTGATACCTTCAGAAGTACATGTACTGTGAGCATAAGCAAATCATTGTTTAAAGATATAGTGGTAAATGATATGTATTTGATGCCATAGTATTATTACAGTGTAATTTCTGTCTTTATAAAGTTTTTAGCTCACCTGGCCAAGGGCCATGTGAGCTTTTGCCACACCTAGGCATCCGTCGTACGTCGTAAACTTTCACATTTAAATCTTCTCCTCTGAAACCCCTGAACCGAATTAAACCAAACCTGGCAGGGATGGTCCTTGGGTGGGTCCCTTTCAAAATTGTGTCCGACAGCCCTGCCCTCCATTCAAGATGGCTGCTGTTACTAAAAAATACATGCCAATGCGTTGTTTAACATATATTCCGTTTTTTTCTGTTAGATTTTTTCAGCCAGTTTATTCCGTTTAGGAATATTATGAGATAAAAATCACATCTAAATCTTTTGCTCAGAAATTTGAGTTGAAATGATCTTTGGGTGGCCCACTTTCAAAATTATGTGTAACAACCTCATTTTCTATCAACTTTAGATGTCAGATTGAAAACCAGGTGAGCGATTACAGGCTCCTGGGAACCTCTAGTTAATTAGTACGTTATGCCTCTGTTAACATGTCATCCATGAAGTCAAATTAAATCGGGGTCTGGAAAATTTTTAAAACAAAAACAAATTTCACCATAGCAGAAATCAGAAATAAAAATTTAATTAAAAAGAAACTACATGTACTTGAAAATGTATTACAGCTCATTTTATTTGATTTAGTTGTATCATAAAAAAAATTCTAGGGGGTTGCCTACCATCTCCATACGTTTTAGGAATAATATTTTTATAATGTAATCTTAATTTTTAGGTTTAAACTATCTTATTACCTTACTAAGAATCTATGTTTTTCTTACATATTTAGTTCAAGTGATTTTGAAACTCCAACAGAAGGTGACACAGATGTTGAAAACAAAGACAATGTTGTAATAGAACAGACTGTAGATACCAAGGCTTTATATGCTGAAATTGATACATATCTAGAGGGAGGAGAGACAGAAAAACAAAAAGCTTATGAACTTCTTCAAAGCAACAAATCTAAGGTATGTTATTATTGCAGATTGACCTCAACTCTACATGCAGAATATTCTATATTGTATTTGTTAGACTAATTAGTTGATAATCCAACATTCTGAAATTTAAGCGATTCTGATGCAAGTTGATAAAATAAAGATGTAAGAGCCTGATTTCAGACTAAGGACTGTGTCATACTAATTATTATAGACCATGGCACCAGCTACAATTACACAAGTACTTTTTATGGCAGTTCTGGTATTATATGATCAGCTTGGTATTGCCAAATAAGGCAATTGTTTACACAACCTTTCTTATATAGTAGCTAATGTTGACTTACTTATGCTGAACTTGTATATACATGTACTACATGTTAGATTTCAGAAGAAATAAAACTTGTTATGTACCAAAGCTCCTATAAACAACATTGTGCAGACACTACTGACTGCAGAATAGCTTCCTTCACTATAGCCATACTGGTTTTCAATTGATAAAAATTATGCCAATGACAGACAATTTATAGTAGGTGATATGAAAGGTTAATGATTTTATAGATGACGAACATGTGGTGCTGCTGGTAGAAAGTGCACTGAAAAATGTCTTGTATGGATCAACAATGGGTCATGAATTGTCAACTCACTATCATTGTAATTTCCAGTAGGAAATATCAAAACCAATAACAAACAATTTTATTGGATATTGATCGATACATTGTCAAGCAGTTTTGTATATATAAAATGTATATAACTTATAACAGAACTAGATAGCAAGCATGAATGGAGAAATATCATGATTAAAGATTATGTTTATTTTCATTTTGTATCCATTGCAACTCATTACTCTAATCAATTAGACAAGAAACAATGTTACACCACATGCCACATATCATTGATGCTCTTTTCAACTCAAGATTTTCTATAATAGAAATAGTGTATACCCTTCAATTCTTACAACTAAACATAAACCGTTACAAAAACAGCCATTCATATAAATAAAATAGGTATGCTAAAATACATGTAGGAAAAGTAATAAAATAGGTATGCTAAAATACATGTTGGTGAATTGATTATATTTAAGATGTTTATTTTTCAGTATATAACAGATGCTGATTTTCACTGGAGATTGTCAAAATGTACATATCAGTTAGGTCAAATAGAGGGAGGTAAAGGGAATCCTGACAAGCAGAAAGAAATGTTTTATACTGCCAAAGATATTGCTGAAAGAGCACTGCACCTCAATCAGAAATCAGCAAATTCTCATAAATGGTATATTTTGTTTTTATTATTCAACAATTGTGGTCATATGTTGATAATGTTGTAGTTTTAATCAAAATCAAAATCAAGGTTATGATATACCATTCAATGTTTTAGAATATTATTTTAAGTAAATTGTATTTTTATGATTATCTTAGACATTATTGAGAAAAAAATAAGAAAAAAATGACTGCAAACAAAATGTGGAGATATTTTTTTATTCTCATAACATATATAGTAATGTGTATATCCATGTTAGAGGAGAAAGTTTGAGTAAAAGGAAAAAATAGACTATTAAATTGTGAAGTAAATAAGAAACTATTGAATTAGTTGGCAAATTGTTTTACCTGATGTAAATATAACTCGTACAAACATGAGGTGGGAGAAATATAGATGTAGTTTGTCTGTACATTATGTTGCTCTTGGAACTTACATACATAATTTAAATTTTATACTTTTTGACTATTGATGTATAAAAATTGAACAGTGACTTACTACAAGTTATGAAATATTTTATATCTATTCAGACAGAACATCAAATGAAATAAAGAATTGTTTTTTTTACGTTAGATGTTGTGGTTAAAACCGACTAGTTTACATTCATTTATTGTCGTATCTAAATATGAGTTCAATTGTTGGGTTTGTTTCATACATTAATATGTTTTATATTTCTCTGTAAGGTATTCTATAACTCTGGGAAGTCTAGGAGATTATGAAGGAACACAGAGTAAGATAAAAAATGGATATATATTTAAGGTAGGATCAATAAATGTTTACAGTGAATGTTATATTCTTGACAAATGTAAGTTATCTGAAACAATGTTGTTTAAAGTTAAAATGTGACACCACTTTACTCAATAAAGGAAGAAAATTCTCATGTTGAGTTTGAGATTTATGGTGTTTAACACCACTTTCAACAATATTTCAGTTATATCGTGGTGGTCAGTTTTATTGATGGAGGAAACTGGAGTACCAGGAGAAAACCACCAACCTGTCGCAAGTCACTGACAAACTTTTATCACATAATGTTGTATCGAGTACAATCCGCCATGAACGGGGTTCGAACTCACAAATTTAGTGGTGATAGGCACCGATTGCACAGGTAGATAAAAAAAAAAAAAAAAAAAAGATCATGACCACGGCGGACGGCCCATTATGGTATGGTATTATATTTTCTATTATCACAAAGTAATTCAGGTACAACAGTTAAAGAAATAGCTTACACTTCAAAATTTTGATGGAATATTTGAAAAGTTAAAAAGAAAGAAAACTGATTTTTTATTCAGGTCAGATACAAATTAACTTTAGATAATTTATGCATCAAGAAAATTGATACAGTTCTAGGTCTATGTTTGTATGTTTATTTGTGTTAGATTGTAAACATGATATTATCTGTTTCTTGTGACAACTAAACCAAGATAAACATAAATATATCTTGTTTCAGACTTTAGATGTAGATTATAGATATCCATCATATTTCTGAAATCTAAAAAAAATAAAATAACAAGGATGAAAAATACATTTGAAAGAAAAAAAAGTTCAACAGTAATAGTTGACAACATACCCAACCACATCAACATGAACCCCTATCTTGCAAGCTTAAATCTTACAAACAACTGAAATGACAGCAATATGAGAAGCAGATTTTCATCTAGGTTCTGACTTTAGATATACATAAACATGTGGCAGTGTTATATCAGTTAGTGTTTTCTTTGATAATAGAATACTATTTAACTTTATGATAAAGATGGGTTAGGGTTATGGTGTTTAACACCACTTTCAACAATATTTCAGTTATATCGTGGCGATCAGTTTTAATGATGGAGGAAACAGGAGTACCGAGAGAAAACCACTGACCTGTCGCAAGTCACTGACAAACTTTATCACATAATGTTTTATCGGGTGGGATTCAAACTCACAACGTTGATAGGCACTGATTGCATAGGTAGTTATAAATCCGACTACCATACGATCACAACCATGACGGCGGAAAATATGATTATGCTTTATCTTTAAAGGAACACATAGAAATAGCAATAGAATTGAACAAAACAGACCCCTCAAATCATCATTTGTTGGGGAGATGGTGCTATGGTGTAAGTATCTTATGTGCTATCTATATACAGTATTTATTTAATAGATAATGACTGAATATTTGTCTACTTAAGATAATTGGTTGTGTTAGCAAGGTGGACACTTGTATATTTATTGTATAGAAATATTGTGATTAAATTTCAAACTCAGGGAAAATGTGGAGAATCTGCATCCAAACAGAGATTTGACAGATATTTTAATAAGTTGAGCAAGAAAGTTACAGTTAAAGTGAAATGGCTTTTTAAGTCCATTCAAGTTTAATAAAGCATATGGATGTTATCTACAGCTGTATTTAACTAGAAAGTGAAAAAACAAATGTTGTGTTTGGTTTGTTTCCCCTCAGGAAATGCCTATTATTGTCTGCTATGCTTTGTGTCGCCCACTTTCATGTCAGTTGAAACAGTCGAAATGAAAACTACTACTGCTAGTGTCAAACTAAAGTGTATCTGAATTAAAAATTTGTGCAATGTAAATTCCACTATCACATATTCTTCATTTGAATCATTTTACTCATGTGTCATAGCATGGACTTTTCAGCCATTGTTATACCAGCAATGTAACCTGGATGCATTTGGTCAGATGTCCACGAAATTCTTCTTAATGTCAAAGGAAGTATTTTTATATGAAATAACAGTCTTATCACAGAAGATTCAGTATGATTTTATTTTTACAGAAATGTATTATTTTTGTTAACATTATGTTAGGTATATATGTTGTCATGGTTTGAGAGAAAAGCTGCCGCTGCCTTATTTGCCACACCACCTACATCAACAGCCGAGGAAGCTTTAACTCATTTTCTAGAGGTATTTTAATTTGTTTATTTAAAATATAGAGAGACTTATATTATGTTGTAGCATTAATTGATGTGTATTACATATAACAAAGTGTCCTGTTGTCATAGCTACATATAACAAAGTGTCCTGTTGTCATAGCTACATATAACAAAGTTTCCTGTTATCATAGCTACATATAACAAAGTGTCCTGTTGTCATAGCTACATATAACAAAGTGTCCTGTTGTCATAGCTACATATAACAAAGTTTCCTGTTGTCATAGCTACATATAACAAAGTTTCCTGTTGGCATAGCTACATATAGCAAAGTGTCCTGTTGTCATAGCTACATATAACAAAGTTTCCTGTTGTCATAGCTACATATAACAAAGTGTTCTGTTGTCATAGCTACATATAACAAAGTTTCCTGTTGTCATAGCTACATATTTGAGACAGTTCCCAAGGGCTCAACTCGCAGAGCTGCTCAGCACATTCCTAGTTTAAGGATAGGGGTACCCTCTCGATGAGAGCTGTTGGGTTATAATACAGAAAACCTGACCGTGGACCATAGTGGGTTATGTGTTTGGAGAGTGCCATGTTCCCTGCATGTAAAAAACCTCTTTTGTAGATTTAGACATAGAGAAGGCCCATTGTAGCTGCTACAGAAGGTAACATTTTTCATCCCTATCCATCACTCCATTCTTACCCAGTGGCAGTCAAAACTAGTTGTTCTGTCTGTCCTCATTCATTTTTCTGTCTTTTTTTATATTGTTGAATTTTGGATAGAGTTTTTTTCTGTTTAACACCCCTTTTAACAATATTTCATTTATTTTGTTTTATTGGTGGAGGTCAAACTACAGACATTCCTCATCCAACTAGAAAATCTTTATATAAAGTTGTATCAAGTACATCTCACCATGGGTGGTAATAGAACTTATAGCCTTTAAAATGGATACATGTGTCATGTGAGCCTGGAATATCTACAATAAACACTGATATTTTGTGGTATCCTGTAGGTATAAATCAAAGCCTACTTTAACATATCAATATTGTTATTTATAAAACGTTTTGATAGCAATCTATGACAAAGTTTGTTGTTTTCTACAACAATACTGGCTTCTTCCACAATATAAACTGAAAATACAAAACAACTACTGTTATTTATCAGGTGAAATAAGCTACACAATGGAAAGAGAAACTGTCTTGCAAAAAATATTTACAAAATATTATGCAATCAGCATTTTGTATTTTTTTTGGGGGCGGTATTGTTAGAAATTAGATTAATAATAAAATATACTTGATTTACTTAAGGCTGAGAGACTTAAACCAGGAGTATGGAAAGAAAATATGTTGTATATTGGAAAGGTAAGTTTATTAATTTTTTTTTCAAATACACTAGTGACACTAGTCTGTACAGGAGTTCTGAAGGTTTTTAAAATCTCAATATTTACAGATGCAAAAGTATATACCAAATTTATTCCCTTGATACAATGTTTAATGTAAAATTAATGAATGATCACAAAAAGTTTATTTTAAATTTGAAAAAAAAACTGGACACCCCTGGCAAAGTATAGGGGGACTACCTTTGGTAGGATCCTACAGCTGTCCAAATGTAAGAAGCTTTATTTTAATAACAAGAGAGATCAGATCAAGTTGTATTTCTATTCTATAAGAATAGTTATATTATGTTTCTTGTAGATCAGATCAAGTTGTAGTCCTACTCAATAAGAATAGTTATATTATGTTTCTTGTAGATCAGATCAAGTTGTATTTCTACTCAATAAGAATAGTTATATTATGTTTCTTGTAAATCAGATCAAGTTGTATTTCTACTCTATAAGAATTGTTATATTATGTTTCTTGTAAATCAGGTCAAGTTGTATTTCTACTCTATAAGAATAGTTATATTATGTTTCTTGTAAATCAGGTCAAGTTGTAGTCCTACTCTATAAGAATAGTTATATTATGTTTCTGGTAGATCAGATCAAGTTGTAGTCCTACTCTATAAGAATAGTTATATTATGTTTCTTGTAGATCAGATCAAGTTGTATTTCTACTCTATAAGAATAGTTATATTATGTTTCTTGTAGATCAGATCAAGTTGTATTTCTACTCTATAAGAATTGTTATATTATGTTTCTTGTAGATCAGATCAAGTTGTATTTCTACTCTATAAGAATTGTTATATTATGTTTCTTGTAAATCAGGTCCAGTTGTATTTCTACTCTATAAGAATTGTTATATTATGTTTCTTGTAGATCAGGTCAAGTTGTATTTCTACTCAATAAGAATAGTTATATTATGTTTCTTGTAAATCAGGTCAAGTTGTATTTCTACTCAATAAGAATAGTTATATTATGTTTCTGGTAGATCAGATCAAGTTGTATTTCTACTCTATAAGAATAGTTATATTATGTTTCTTGTAAATCAGGTCAAGTTGTATTTCTACTCAATAAGAATAGTTATATTATGTTTCTTGTAGATCAGATCAAGTTGTATTTCTACTCAATAAGAATAGTTATATTATGTTTCTTGTAAATCAGGTCAAGTTGTATTTCTACTCTATAAGAATAGTTATATTATGTTTCTTGTAAATCAGGTCAAGTTGTATTTCTACTCTATAAGAATAGTTATATTATGTTTCTTGTAAATCAGGTCAAGTTGTATTTCTACTCTATAAGAATAGTTATATTATGTTTCTTGTAAATCAGGTCAAGTTGTATTTCTACTCTATAAGAATAGTTATATTATGTTTCTTGTAAATCAGGTCAAGTTGTATTTCTACTCAATAAGAATAGTTATATTATGTTTCTTGTAGATCAGATCAAGTTGTATTTCTACTCAATAAGAATAGTTATATTATGTTTCTTGTAAATCAGGTCAAGTTGTATTTCTACTCAATAAGAATAGTTATATTATGTTTCTTGTAGATCAGGTCAAGTTGTATTTCTACTCAATAAGAATAGTTATATTATGTTTCTTGTAAATCAGGTCAAGTTGTATTTCTACTCAATAAGAATAGTTATATTATGTTTCTTGTAGATCAGATCAAGTTGTATTTCTACTCAATAAGAATAGTTATATTATGTTTCTTGTAGATCAGATCAAGTTGTAGTCCTACTCTATAAGAATAGTTATATTATGTTTCTTGTAGATCAGGTCAAGTTGTATTTCTACTCAATAAGAATAGTTATATTATGTTTCTTGTAAATCAGGTCAAGTTGTATTTCTACTCAATAAGAATAGTTATATTATGTTTCTTGTAGATCAGGTCAAGTTGTATTTCTACTCTATAAGAATAGTTATATTATGTTTCTTGTAAATCAGGTCAAGTTGTATTTCTACTCAATAAGAATAGTTATATTATGTTTCTTGTAAATCAGGTCAAGTTGTATTTCTACTCAATAAGAATAGTTATATTATGTTTCTTGTAAATCAGGTCAAGTTGTATTTCTACTCAATAAGAATAGTTATATTATGTTTCTTGTAGATCAGATCAAGTTGTATTTCTACTCAATAAGAATAGTTATATTATGTTTCTTGTAGATCAGATCAAGTTGTATTTCTACTCAATAAGAATAGTTATATTATGTTTCTTGTAAATCAGATCAAGTTGTATTTCTACTCAATAAGAATAGTTATATTATGTTTCTTGTAGATCAGATCAAGTTGTATTTCTACTCTATAAGAATAGTTATATTATGTTTCTGGTAGATCAGATCAAGTTGTATTTCTACTCAATAAGAATAGTTATATTATGTTTCTTGTAGATCAGATCAAGTTGTATTTCTACTCAATAAGAATAGTTATATTATGTTTCTTGTAGATCAGGTCAAGTTGTAGTCCTACTCAATAAGAATAGTTATATTATGTTTCTTGTAAATCAGATCAAGTTGTATTTCTACTCAATAAGAATAGTTATATTATGTTTCTTGTAGATCAGGTCATATTGTATTTCTACTCAATAAGAATAGTTATATTATGTTTCTTGTAAATCAGATCAAGTTGTATTTCTACTCTATAAGAATAGTTATATTATGTTTCTTGTAAATCAGGTCAAGTTGTATTTCTACTCAATAAGAATAGTTATATTATGTTTCTTGTAGATCAGGTCAAGTTGTATTTCTACTCAATAAGAATAGTTATATTATGTTTCTTGTAAATCAGGTCAAGTTGTATTTCTACTCAATAAGAATAGTTATATTATGTTTCTGGTAGATCAGATCAAGTTGTAGTCCTACTCAATAAGAATAGTTATATTATGTTTCTTGTAAATCAGGTCAAGTTGTATTTCTACTCAATAAGAATAGTTATATTATGTTTCTTGTAAATCAGGTCAAGTTGTATTTCTACTCTATAAGAATAGTTATATTATGTTTCTTGTAAATCAGGTCAAGTTGTATTTCTACTCTATAAGAATAGTTATATTATGTTTCTTGTAGATCAGATCAAGTTGTATTTCTACTCTATAAGAATAGTTATATTATGTTTCTTGTAAATCAGGTCAAGTTGTATTTCTACTCAATAAGAATAGTTATATTATGTTTCTTGTAAATCAGATCAAGTTGTATTTCTACTCTATAAGAATAGTTATATTATGTTTCTTGTAAATCAGGTCAAGTTGTATTTCTACTCAATAAGAATAGTTATATTATGTTTCTTGTAAATCAGATCAAGTTGTATTTCTACTCAATAAGAATAGTTATATTTGTTTCTTGTAAATCAGGTCAAGTTGTATTTCTACTCTATAAGAATAGTTATATTATGTTTCTTGTAGATCAGATCAAGTTGTAGTCCTACTCAATAAGAATAGTTATATTATGTTTCTTGTAAATCAGGTCAAGTTGTATTTCTACTCAATAAGAATAGTTATATTATGTTTCTTGTAGATCAGATCAAGTTGTAGTCCTACTCAATAAGAATAGTTATATTATGTTTCTTGTAAATCAGGTCAAGTTGTATTTCTACTCAATAAGAATAGTTATATTATGTTTCTTGTAAATCAGGTCTAGTTGTATTTCTACTCTATAAGAATAGTTATATTATGTTTCTTGTAGATCAGATCAAGTTGTAGTCCTACTCAATAAGAATAGTTATATTATGTTTCTTGTAAATCAGGTCAAGTTGTATTTCTACTCAATAAGAATAGTTATATTATGTTTCTTGTAAATCAGGTCAAGTTGTATTTCTACTCAATAAGAATAGTTATATTATGTTTCTTGTAGATCAGATCAAGTTGTATTTCTACTCAATAAGAATAGTTATATTATGTTTCTTGTAAATCAGGTCAAGTTGTATTTCTACTCTATAAGAATAGTTATATTATGTTTCTTGTAGATCAGATCAAGTTGTAGTCCTACTCAATAAGAATAGTTATATTATGTTTCTTGTAGATCAGATCAAGTTGTATTTCTACTCAATAAGAATAGTTATATTATGTTTCTTGTAGATCAGGTCAAGTTGTAGTCCTACTCAATAAGAATAATTATATTATGTTTCTTGTAGATCAGATCAAGTTGTAGTCCTACTCTATAAGAATAGTTATATTATGTTTCTTGTAAATCAGATCAAGTTGTAGTCCTACTCTATAAGAATAGTTATATTATGTTTCTGGTAAATCAGATCAAGTTGTAGTCCTACTCTATAAGAATAGTTATATTATGTTTCTGGTAGATCAGATCAAGTTGTAGTCCTACTCTATAAGAATAGTTATATTATGTTTCTTGTAAATCAGATGAAGTTGTAGTCCTACTCTATAAGAATAGTTATATTATGTTTCTTGTAGATCAGATCAAGTTGTAGTCCTACTCTATAAGAATAGTTATATTATGTTTCTTGTAAATCAGATCAAGTTGTAGTCCTACTCTATAAGAATAGTTATATTATGTTTCTGGTAAATCAGATCAAGTTGTAGTCCTACTCTATAAGAATAGTTATATTATGTTTCTGGTAGATCAGATCAAGTTGTAGTCCTACTCTATAAGAATAGTTATATTATGTTTCTTGTAGATCAGATCAAGTTGTAGTCCTACTCTATAAGAATAGTTATATTATGTTTCTTGTAGATCAGGTCAAGTTGTATTCCTACTCTATACGAATAGTTATATTATGTTTCTGGTAGATCAGATCAAGTTGTATTTCTACTCTATACGAATAGTTATATTATGTTTCTGGTAGATCAGATCAAGTTGTATTTCTACTCTATAAGAATAGTTATATTATGTTTCTTGTAGATCAGATCAAGTTGTAGTCCTACTCTATAAGAATAGTTATATTATGTTTCTGGTAGATCAGGTCAAGTTGTAGTCCTACTCTATAAGAATAGTTATATTATGTTTCTTGTAAATCAGATCAAGTTGTAGTCCTACTCTATAAGAATAGTTATATTATGTTTCTTGTAAATCAGATCAAGTTGTAGTCCTACTCTATAAGAATAGTTATATTATGTTTCTGGTAGATCAGGTCAAGTTGTAGTCCTACTCTATAAGATTAGTTATATTATGTTTCTGGTAGATCAGATCAAGTTGTAGTCCTACTCTATAAGAATAGTTATATTATGTTTCTGGTAGATCAGATCAAGTTGTAGTCCTACTCTATAAGAATAGTTATATTATGTTTCTGGTAGATCAGATCAAGTTGTAGTCCTACTCTATAAGAATAGTTATATTATGTTTCTGGTAGATCAGATCAAGTTGTAGTCCTACTCTATAAGATTAGTTATATTATGTTTCTGGTAGATCAGATCAAGTTGTAGTCCTACTCTATAAGAATAGTTATATTATGTTTCTGGTAGATCAGGTCAAGTTGTAGTCCTACTCTATAAAATTAGTTATATTATGTTTCTGGTAGATCAGATCAAGTTGTAGTCCTACTCTATAAGAATAGTTATATTATGTTTCTGGTAGATCAGATCAAGTTGTAGTCCTACTCTATAAGAATAGTTATATTATGTTTCTGGTAGATCAGATCAAGTTGTAGTCCTACTCTATAAGAATAGTTATATTATGTTTCTGGTAGATCAGGTCAAGTTGTAGTCCTACTCTATAAGAATAGTTATATTATGTTTCTGGTAGATCAGATCAAGTTGTAGTCCTACTCTATAAGAATAGTTATATTATGTTTCTGGTAGATCAGGTCAAGTTGTATTTCTACTCTATAAGAATAGTTATATTATGTTTCTGGTAGATCAGGTCAAGTTGTATTTCTACTCTATAAGAATAGTTATATTATGTTTCTGGTAGATCAGATCAAGTTGTATTTCTACTCTATAAGAATAGTTATATTATGTTTCTGGTAGATCAGATGAAGTTGTATTCCTACTCTATAAGAATAGTTATATTATGTTTCTGGTAGATCAGATCAAGTTGTAGTCCTACTCTATAAGAATAGTTATATTATGTTTCTGGTAGATCAGATCAAGTTGTAGTCCTACTCTATAAGAATAGTTATATTATGTTTCTGGTAGATCAGATCAAGTTGTAGTCCTACTCTATAAGAATAGTTATATTATGTTTCTTGTAGATCAGATCAAGTTGTATTTCTACTCTATAAGAATAGCTATATTATGTTTCTGGTAGATCAGATCAAGTTGTAGTCCTACTCTATAAGAATAGTTATATTATGTTTCTGGTAGATCAGGTCAAGTTGTATTTCTACTCAATAAGAATAGTTATATTATGTTTCTTGTAGATCAGATCAAGTTGTATTTCTACTCAATAAGAATAGTTATATTATGTTTCTTGTAGATCAGATCAAGTTGTATTTCTACTCAATAAGAATAGTTATATTATGTTTCTTGTAAATCAGATCAAGTTGTATTTCTACTCAATAAGAATAGTTATATTATGTTTCTTGTAGATCAGATCAAGTTGTATTTCTACTCTATAAGAATAGTTATATTATGTTTCTGGTAGATCAGATCAAGTTGTATTTCTACTCAATAAGAATAGTTATATTATGTTTCTTGTAGATCAGATCAAGTTGTATTTCTACTCAATAAGAATAGTTATATTATGTTTCTTGTAGATCAGGTCAAGTTGTAGTCCTACTCAATAAGAATAGTTATATTATGTTTCTTGTAAATCAGATCAAGTTGTATTTCTACTCAATAAGAATAGTTATATTATGTTTCTTGTAGATCAGGTCATATTGTATTTCTACTCAATAAGAATAGTTATATTATGTTTCTTGTAAATCAGATCAAGTTGTATTTCTACTCTATAAGAATAGTTATATTATGTTTCTTGTAAATCAGGTCAAGTTGTATTTCTACTCAATAAGAATAGTTATATTATGTTTCTTGTAGATCAGGTCAAGTTGTATTTCTACTCAATAAGAATAGTTATATTATGTTTCTTGTAAATCAGGTCAAGTTGTATTTCTACTCAATAAGAATAGTTATATTATGTTTCTGGTAGATCAGATCAAGTTGTAGTCCTACTCAATAAGAATAGTTATATTATGTTTCTTGTAAATCAGGTCAAGTTGTATTTCTACTCAATAAGAATAGTTATATTATGTTTCTTGTAAATCAGGTCAAGTTGTATTTCTACTCTATAAGAATAGTTATATTATGTTTCTTGTAAATCAGGTCAAGTTGTATTTCTACTCTATAAGAATAGTTATATTATGTTTCTTGTAGATCAGATCAAGTTGTATTTCTACTCTATAAGAATAGTTATATTATGTTTCTTGTAAATCAGGTCAAGTTGTATTTCTACTCAATAAGAATAGTTATATTATGTTTCTTGTAAATCAGATCAAGTTGTATTTCTACTCTATAAGAATAGTTATATTATGTTTCTTGTAAATCAGGTCAAGTTGTATTTCTACTCAATAAGAATAGTTATATTATGTTTCTTGTAAATCAGATCAAGTTGTATTTCTACTCAATAAGAATAGTTATATTTGTTTCTTGTAAATCAGGTCAAGTTGTATTTCTACTCTATAAGAATAGTTATATTATGTTTCTTGTAGATCAGATCAAGTTGTAGTCCTACTCAATAAGAATAGTTATATTATGTTTCTTGTAAATCAGGTCAAGTTGTATTTCTACTCAATAAGAATAGTTATATTATGTTTCTTGTAGATCAGATCAAGTTGTAGTCCTACTCAATAAGAATAGTTATATTATGTTTCTTGTAAATCAGGTCAAGTTGTATTTCTACTCAATAAGAATAGTTATATTATGTTTCTTGTAAATCAGGTCTAGTTGTATTTCTACTCTATAAGAATAGTTATATTATGTTTCTTGTAGATCAGATCAAGTTGTAGTCCTACTCAATAAGAATAGTTATATTATGTTTCTTGTAAATCAGGTCAAGTTGTATTTCTACTCAATAAGAATAGTTATATTATGTTTCTTGTAAATCAGGTCAAGTTGTATTTCTACTCAATAAGAATAGTTATATTATGTTTCTTGTAGATCAGATCAAGTTGTATTTCTACTCAATAAGAATAGTTATATTATGTTTCTTGTAAATCAGGTCAAGTTGTATTTCTACTCTATAAGAATAGTTATATTATGTTTCTTGTAGATCAGATCAAGTTGTAGTCCTACTCAATAAGAATAGTTATATTATGTTTCTTGTAGATCAGATCAAGTTGTATTTCTACTCAATAAGAATAGTTATATTATGTTTCTTGTAGATCAGATCAAGTTGTATTTCTACTCAATAAGAATAGTTATATTATGTTTCTTGTAAATCAGGTCAAGTTGTATTTCTACTCTATAAGAATAGTTATATTATGTTTCTGGTAGATCAGATCAAGTTGTAGTCCTACTCTATAAGAATAGTTATATTATGTTTCTGGTAGATCAGATCAAGTTGTAGTCCTACTCTATAAGAATAGTTATATTATGTTTCTGGTAGATCAGATCAAGTTGTAGTCCTACTCTATAAGAATAGTTATATTATGTTTCTGGTAGATCAGATCAAGTTGTAGTCCTACTCTATAAGAATAATTATATTATATTTCTTGTAGATCAGGTCAAGTTGTATTTCTACTCTATAAGAATAGTTATATTATGTTTCTTGTAGATCAGATCAAGTTGTAGTCCTACTCTATAAGAATAGTTATATTATGTTTCTGGTAGATCAGATCAAGTTGTAGTCCTACTCTATAAGAATAGTTATATTATATTTCTTGTAGATCAGGTCAAGTTGTATTTCTACTCTATAAGAATAGTTATATTATGTTTCTTGTAGATCAGATCAAGTTGTAGTCCTACTCTATAAGAATAGTTATATTATGTTTCTGGTAGATCAGATCAAGTTGTAGTCCTACTCTATAAGAATAGTTATATTATGTTTCTGGTAGATCAGATCAAGTTGTATTTCTACTCTATAAGAATAGTTATATTATGTTTCTGGTAGATCAGATCAAGTTGTATTTCTACTCAATAAGAATAGCTATATTATGTTTCTGGTAGATCAGATCAAGTTGTATTCCTACTCTATAAGAATAGTTATATTATATTTCTTGTAGATCAGGTCAAGTTGTATTTCTACTCTATAAGAATAGTTATATTATGTTTCTGGTAGATCAGATCAAGTTGTAGTCCTACTCTATAAGAATAGTTATATTATGTTTCTGGTAGATCAGATCAAGTTGTAGTCCTACTCTATAAGAATAGTTATATTATGTTTCTTGTAGATCAGATCAAGTTGTATTTCTACTCTATAAGAATAGTTATATTATGTTACTGGTAGATCAGATCAAGTTGTAGTCCTACTCTATAAGAATAGTTATATTATGTTTCTGGTAGATCAGATCAAGTTGTATTTCTACTCTATAAGAATAGTTATATTATGTTTCTGGTAAATCAGGTCAAGTTGTATTTCTACTCTATAAGAATAGTTATATTATGTTTCTGGTAGATCAGATCAAGTTGTATTTCTACTCTATAAGAATAGTTATATTATGTTTCTTGTAAATCAGATCAAGTTGTAGTCCTACTCTATAAGAATAGTTATATTATGTTTCTTGTAAATCAGATCAAGTTGTAGTCCTACTCAATAAGAATAGTTATATTATGTTTCTTGTAAATCAGGTCAAGTTGTATTTCTACTCTATAAGAATAGTTATATTATGTTTCTTGTAGATCAGGTCAAGTTGTAGTCCTACTCAATAAGAATAATTATATTATGTTTCTTGTAGATCAGATCAAGTTGTAGTCCTACTCTATAAGAATAGTTATATTATGTTTCTTGTAAATCAGATCAAGTTGTAGTCCTACTCTATAAGAATAGTTATATTATGTTTCTGGTAAATCAGATCAAGTTGTAGTCCTACTCTATAAGAATAGTTATATTATGTTTCTGGTAGATCAGATCAAGTTGTAGTCCTACTCTATAAGAATAGTTATATTATGTTTCTTGTAAATCAGATGAAGTTGTAGTCCTACTCTATAAGAATAGTTATATTATGTTTCTTGTAGATCAGATCAAGTTGTAGTCCTACTCTATAAGAATAGTTATATTATGTTTCTTGTAAATCAGATCAAGTTGTAGTCCTACTCTATAAGAATAGTTATATTATGTTTCTGGTAAATCAGATCAAGTTGTAGTCCTACTCTATAAGAATAGTTATATTATGTTTCTGGTAGATCAGATCAAGTTGTAGTCCTACTCTATAAGAATAGTTATATTATGTTTCTTGTAGATCAGATCAAGTTGTAGTCCTACTCTATAAGAATAGTTATATTATGTTTCTTGTAGATCAGGTCAAGTTGTATTCCTACTCTATACGAATAGTTATATTATGTTTCTGGTAGATCAGATCAAGTTGTATTTCTACTCTATACGAATAGTTATATTATGTTTCTGGTAGATCAGATCAAGTTGTATTTCTACTCTATAAGAATAGTTATATTATGTTTCTTGTAGATCAGATCAAGTTGTAGTCCTACTCTATAAGAATAGTTATATTATGTTTCTGGTAGATCAGGTCAAGTTGTAGTCCTACTCTATAAGAATAGTTATATTATGTTTCTTGTAAATCAGATCAAGTTGTAGTCCTACTCTATAAGAATAGTTATATTATGTTTCTTGTAAATCAGATCAAGTTGTAGTCCTACTCTATAAGAATAGTTATATTATGTTTCTGGTAGATCAGGTCAAGTTGTAGTCCTACTCTATAAGATTAGTTATATTATGTTTCTGGTAGATCAGATCAAGTTGTAGTCCTACTCTATAAGAATAGTTATATTATGTTTCTGGTAGATCAGATCAAGTTGTAGTCCTACTCTATAAGAATAGTTATATTATGTTTCTGGTAGATCAGATCAAGTTGTAGTCCTACTCTATAAGAATAGTTATATTATGTTTCTGGTAGATCAGATCAAGTTGTAGTCCTACTCTATAAGATTAGTTATATTATGTTTCTGGTAGATCAGATCAAGTTGTAGTCCTACTCTATAAGAATAGTTATATTATGTTTCTGGTAGATCAGGTCAAGTTGTAGTCCTACTCTATAAAATTAGTTATATTATGTTTCTGGTAGATCAGATCAAGTTGTAGTCCTACTCTATAAGAATAGTTATATTATGTTTCTGGTAGATCAGATCAAGTTGTAGTCCTACTCTATAAGAATAGTTATATTATGTTTCTGGTAGATCAGATCAAGTTGTAGTCCTACTCTATAAGAATAGTTATATTATGTTTCTGGTAGATCAGGTCAAGTTGTAGTCCTACTCTATAAGAATAGTTATATTATGTTTCTGGTAGATCAGATCAAGTTGTAGTCCTACTCTATAAGAATAGTTATATTATGTTTCTGGTAGATCAGGTCAAGTTGTATTTCTACTCTATAAGAATAGTTATATTATGTTTCTGGTAGATCAGGTCAAGTTGTATTTCTACTCTATAAGAATAGTTATATTATGTTTCTGGTAGATCAGATCAAGTTGTATTTCTACTCTATAAGAATAGTTATATTATGTTTCTGGTAGATCAGATGAAGTTGTATTCCTACTCTATAAGAATAGTTATATTATGTTTCTGGTAGATCAGATCAAGTTGTAGTCCTACTCTATAAGAATAGTTATATTATGTTTCTGGTAGATCAGATCAAGTTGTAGTCCTACTCTATAAGAATAGTTATATTATGTTTCTGGTAGATCAGATCAAGTTGTAGTCCTACTCTATAAGAATAGTTATATTATGTTTCTTGTAGATCAGATCAAGTTGTATTTCTACTCTATAAGAATAGCTATATTATGTTTCTGGTAGATCAGATCAAGTTGTAGTCCTACTCTATAAGAATAGTTATATTATGTTTCTGGTAGATCAGGTCAAGTTGTATTTCTACTCAATAAGAATAGTTATATTATGTTTCTGGTAGATCAGGTCAAGTTGTATTTCTACTCTATAAGAATAGTTATATTATGTTTCTGGTAGATCAGATCAAGTTGTATTTCTATTCAATAAGAATAGTTATATTATGTTTCTGGTAGATCAGGTCAAGTTGTATTTCTACTCAATTAGAATAGTTATATTATGTTTCTGGTAGATCAGGTCAAGTTGTAGTCCTACTCTATAAGAATAGTTATATTATGTTTCTTGTAGATCAGATCAAGTTGTAGTCCTACTCTATAAGAATAGTTATATTATGTTTCTGGTAGATCAGGTCAAGTTGTAGTCCTACTCTATAAGAATAGTTATATTATGTTTCTTGTAGATCAGATCAAGTTGTATTTCTACTCAATAAGAATAGTTATATTATGTTTCTTGTAGATCAAATCAAGTTGTAGTCCTACTCTATAAGAATAGTTATATTATGTTTCTGGTAGATCAGACCAAGTTGTATTTCTACTCAATAAGAATAGCTATATTATGTTTCTGGTAGATCAGGTCAAGTTGTAGTCCTACTCTATAAGAATAGTTATATTATGTTTCTGGTAGATCAGGTCAAGTTGTAGTCCTACTCTATAAGAATAGTTATATTATGTTTCTTGTAGATCAGATCAAGTTGTATTTCTACTCAATAAGAATAGTTATATTATGTTTCTGGTAGATCAGATCAAGTTGTATTTCTACTCAATAAGAATAGCTATATTATGTTTCTGGTAGATCAGGTCAAGTTGTAGTCCTACTCTATAAGAATAGTTATATTATGTTTCTGGTAGATCAGATCAAGTTGTATTTCTACTCTATAAGAATAGTTATATTATGTTTCTGGTAGATCAGATCAAGTTGTAGTCCTACTCTATAAGAATAGTTATATTATGTTTCTGGTAGATCAGGTCAAGTTGTAGTCCTACTCTATAAGAATAGTTATATTATGTTTCTTGTAGATCAGATCAAGTTGTATTTCTACTCAATAAGAATAGTTATATTATGTTTCTGGTAGATCAGATCAAGTTGTAGTCCTACTCTATAAGAATAGTTATATTATGTTTCTGGTAGATCAGATCAAGTTGTAGTCCTACTCTATAAGAATAGCTATATTATGTTTCTGGTAGATCAGATCAAGTTGTAGTCCTACTCTATAAGAATAGCTATATTATGTTTCTGGTAGATCAGATCAAGTTGTAGTCCTACTCTATAAGAATAGCTATATTATGTTTCTGGTAGATCAGATCAAGTTGTAGTCCTACTCTATAAGAATAGCTATATTATGTTTCTGGTAGATCAGATCAAGTTGTATTCCTACTCTATAAGAATAGTTATATTATGTTTCTTGTAGATCAGATCAAGTTGTATTTCTACTCTATAAGAACAGTTATATTATGTTTCTGGTAGATCAGATCAAGTTGTATTTCTACTCAATAAGAATAGTTATATTATGTTTCTGGTAGATCAGATCAAGTTGTATTTCTACTCAATAAGAATAGTTATATTATGTTTCTGGTAGATCAGATGAAGTTGTAGTCCTACTCTATAAGAATAGTTATATTATGTTTCTTGTAGATCAGATCAAGTTGTAGTCCTACTCTATAAGAATAGTTATATTATGTTTCTGGTAGATCAGGTCAAGTTGTAGTCCTACTCTATAAGAATAGTTATATTATGTTTCTGGTAGATCAGATGAAGTTGTAGTCCTACTCTATAAGAATAATTATATTATGTTTCTTGTAGATCAGATCAAGTTGTATTTCTACTCTATAAGAATAGTTATATTATGTTTCTTGTAGATCAAATCAAGTTGTAGTCCTACTCTATAAGAATAGTTATATTATGTTTCTGGTAGATCAGACCAAGTTGTATTTCTACTCAATAAGAATAGCTATATTATGTTTCTGGTAGATCAGGTCAAGTTGTAGTCCTACTCTATAAGAATAGTTATATTATGTTTCTGGTAGATCAGGTCAAGTTGTAGTCCTACTCTATAAGAATAGTTATATTATGTTTCTTGTAGATCAGATCAAGTTGTATTTCTACTCAATAAGAATAGTTATATTATGTTTCTGGTAGATCAGATCAAGTTGTATTTCTACTCTATAAGAATAGTTATATTATGTTTCTGGTAGATCAGATGAAGTTGTATTTCTACTCAATAAGAATAGCTATATTATGTTTCTGGTAGATCAGGTCAAGTTGTAGTCCTACTCTATAAGAATAGTTATATTATGTTTCTGGTAGATCAGATCAAGTTGTATTTCTACTCTATAAGAATAGTTATATTATGTTTCTGGTAGATCAGATCAAGTTGTAGTCCTACTCTATAAGAATAGTTATATTATGTTTCTGGTAGATCAGGTCAAGTTGTAGTCCTACTCTATAAGAATAGTTATATTATGTTTCTTGTAGATCAGATCAAGTTGTATTTCTACTCAATAAGAATAGTTATATTATGTTTCTGGTAGATCAGATCAAGTTGTAGTCCTACTCTATAAGAATAGTTATATTATGTTTCTGGTAGATCAGATCAAGTTGTAGTCCTACTCTATAAGAATAGTTATATTATGTTTCTGGTAGATCAGATCAAGTTGTAGTCCTACTCTATAAGAATAGTTATATTATGTTTCTGGTAGATCAGATCAAGTTGTAGTCCTACTCTATAAGAATAGTTATATTATGTTTCTTGTAGATCAGATCAAGTTGTATTTCTACTCTATAAGAATAGCTATATTATGTTTCTGGTAGATCAGGTCAAGTTGTAGTCCTACTCTATAAGAATAGTTATATTATGTTTCTGGTAGATCAGGTCAAGTTGTATTTCTACTCAATAAGAATAGTTATATTATGTTTCTGGTAGATCAGGTCAAGTTGTATTTCTACTCTATAAGAATAGTTATATTATGTTTCTGGTAGATCAGATCAAGTTGTATTTCTATTCAATAAGAATAGTTATATTATGTTTCTGGTAGATCAGGTCAAGTTGTATTTCTACTCAATTAGAATAGTTATATTATGTTTCTGGTAGATCAGGTCAAGTTGTAGTCCTACTCTATAAGAATAGTTATATTATGTTTCTTGTAGATCAGATCAAGTTGTAGTCCTACTCTATAAGAATAGTTATATTATGTTTCTGGTAGATCAGGTCAAGTTGTAGTCCTACTCTATAAGAATAGTTATATTATGTTTCTGGTAGATCAGATGAAGTTGTAGTCCTACTCTATAAGAATAGTTATATTATGTTTCTTGTAGATCAGATCAAGTTGTATTTCTACTCAATAAGAATAGTTATATTATGTTTCTTGTAGATCAAATCAAGTTGTAGTCCTACTCTATAAGAATAGTTATATTATGTTTCTGGTAGATCAGACCAAGTTGTATTTCTACTCAATAAGAATAGCTATATTATGTTTCTGGTAGATCAGGTCAAGTTGTAGTCCTACTCTATAAGAATAGTTATATTATGTTTCTGGTAGATCAGGTCAAGTTGTAGTCCTACTCTATAAGAATAGTTATATTATGTTTCTTGTAGATCAGATCAAGTTGTATTTCTACTCAATAAGAATAGTTATATTATGTTTCTGGTAGATCAGATCAAGTTGTATTTCTACTCAATAAGAATAGCTATATTATGTTTCTGGTAGATCAGGTCAAGTTGTAGTCCTACTCTATAAGAATAGTTATATTATGTTTCTGGTAGATCAGATCAAGTTGTATTTCTACTCTATAAGAATAGTTATATTATGTTTCTGGTAGATCAGATCAAGTTGTAGTCCTACTCTATAAGAATAGTTATATTATGTTTCTGGTAGATCAGGTCAAGTTGTAGTCCTACTCTATAAGAATAGTTATATTATGTTTCTTGTAGATCAGATCAAGTTGTATTTCTACTCAATAAGAATAGTTATATTATGTTTCTGGTAGATCAGATCAAGTTGTAGTCCTACTCTATAAGAATAGTTATATTATGTTTCTGGTAGATCAGATCAAGTTGTAGTCCTACTCTATAAGAATAGCTATATTATGTTTCTGGTAGATCAGATCAAGTTGTAGTCCTACTCTATAAGAATAGCTATATTATGTTTCTGGTAGATCAGATCAAGTTGTAGTCCTACTCTATAAGAATAGCTATATTATGTTTCTGGTAGATCAGATCAAGTTGTAGTCCTACTCTATAAGAATAGCTATATTATGTTTCTGGTAGATCAGATCAAGTTGTATTCCTACTCTATAAGAATAGTTATATTATGTTTCTTGTAGATCAGATCAAGTTGTATTTCTACTCTATAAGAACAGTTATATTATGTTTCTGGTAGATCAGATCAAGTTGTATTTCTACTCAATAAGAATAGTTATATTATGTTTCTGGTAGATCAGATCAAGTTGTATTTCTACTCAATAAGAATAGTTATATTATGTTTCTGGTAGATCAGATGAAGTTGTAGTCCTACTCTATAAGAATAGTTATATTATGTTTCTTGTAGATCAGATCAAGTTGTAGTCCTACTCTATAAGAATAGTTATATTATGTTTCTGGTAGATCAGGTCAAGTTGTAGTCCTACTCTATACGAATAGTTATATTATGTTTCTGGTAGATCAGATGAAGTTGTAGTCCTACTCTATAAGAATAATTATATTATGTTTCTTGTAGATCAGATCAAGTTTTATTTCTACTCTATAAGAATAGTTATATTATGTTTCTTGTAGATCAAATCAAGTTGTAGTCCTACTCTATAAGAATAGTTATATTATGTTTCTGGTAGATCAGACCAAGTTGTATTTCTACTCAATAAGAATAGCTATATTATGTTTCTGGTAGATCAGGTCAAGTTGTAGTCCTACTCTATAAGAATAGTTATATTATGTTTCTGGTAGATCAGGTCAAGTTGTAGTCCTACTCTATAAGAATAGTTATATTATGTTTCTTGTAGATCAGATCAAGTTGTATTTCTACTCAATAAGAATAGTTATATTATGTTTCTGGTAGATCAGATCAAGTTGTATTTCTACTCTATAAGAATAGTTATATTATGTTTCTGGTAGATCAGATCAAGTTGTATTTCTACTCAATAAGAATAGCTATATTATGTTTCTGGTAGATCAGGTCAAGTTGTAGTCCTACTCTATAAGAATAGTTATATTATGTTTCTGGTAGATCAGATCAAGTTGTAGTCCTACTCTATAAGAATAGTTATATTATGTTTCTTGTAGATCAGATCAAGTTGTATTTCTACTCTATAAGAATAGTTATATTATGTTTCTGGTAGATCAGATCAAGTTGTAGTCCTACTCTATAAGAATAGTTATATTATGTTTCTGGTAGATCAGGTCAAGTTGTAGTCCTACTCTATAAGAATAGTTATATTATGTTTCTTGTAGATCAGATCAAGTTGTATTTCTACTCAATAAGAATAGTTATATTATGTTTCTGGTAGATCAGATCAAGTTGTAGTCCTACTCTATAAGAATAGTTATATTATGTTTCTGGTAGATCAGATCAAGTTGTAGTCCTACTCTATAAGAATAGCTATATTATGTTTCTGGTAGATCAGATCAAGTTGTAGTCCTACTCTATAAGAATAGCTATATTATGTTTCTGGTAGATCAGATCAAGTTGTAGTCCTACTCTATAAGAATAGCTATATTATGTTTCTGGTAGATCAGATCAAGTTGTAGTCCTACTCTATAAGAATAGCTATATTATGTTTCTGGTAGATCAGATCAAGTTGTATTCCTACTCTATAAGAATAGTTATATTATGTTTCTTGTAGATCAGATCAAGTTGTATTTCTACTCTATAAGAATAGTTATATTATGTTTCTGGTAGATCAGATCAAGTTGTATTTCTACTCAATAAGAATAGTTATATTATGTTTCTGGTAGATCAGATCAAGTTGTATTTCTACTCAATAAGAATAGTTATATTATGTTTCTGGTAGATCAGATCAAGTTGTAGTCCTACTCTATAAGAATAGCTATATTATGTTTCTGGTAGATCAGATCAAGTTGTAGTCCTACTCTATAAGAATAGCTATATTATGTTTCTGGTAGATCAGATCAAGTTGTAGTCCTACTCTATAAGAATAGCTATATTATGTTTCTGGTAGATCAGATCAAGTTGTAGTCATACTCTATAAGAATAGCTATATTATGTTCCTGGTAGATCAGATCAAGTTGTATTCCTACTCTATAAGAATAGTTATATTATGTTTCTTGTAGATCAGATCAAGTTGTATTTCTACTCTATAAGAATAGTTATATTATGTTTCTTGTAGATCAGATCAAGTTGTATTTCTACTCAATAAGAATAGTTATATTATGTTTCTTGTAAATCAGGTCAAGTTGTATTCCTACTCAATAAGAATAGTTATATTATGTTTCTTGTAAATCAGGTCAAGTTGTATTCCTACTCAATAAGAATAGTTATATTATGTTTCTGGTAGATCAGATCAAGTTGTAGTCCTACTCTATAAGAATAGCTATATTATGTTTCTGGTAGATCAGATCAAGTTGTAGTCCTACTCTATAAGAATAGCTATATTATGTTTCTGGTAGATCAGATCAAGTTGTAGTCCTACTCTATAAGAATAGCTATATTATGTTTCTGGTAGATCAGATCAAGTTGTAGTCCTACTCTATAAGAATAGCTATATTATGTTTCTGGTAGATCAGATCAAGTTGTAGTCCTACTCTATAAGAATAGCTATATTATGTTTCTGGTAGATCAGGTCAAGTTGTAGTCCTACTCTATAAGAATAGTTATATTATGTTTCTGGTAGATCAGATCAAGTTGTAGTCCTACTCAATAAGAATAGTTATATTATGTTTCTGGTAGATCAGATCAAGTTGTAGTCCTACTCTATAAGAATAGTTATATTATGTTTCTGGTAGATCAGGTCAAGTTGTAGTCCTACTCTATAAGAATAGTTATATTATGTTTCTTGTAGATCAGATCAAGTTGTAGTCCTACTCTATAAGAATAGTTATATTATGTTTCTGGTAGATCAGATCAAGTTGTAGTCCTACTCTATAAGAATAGTTATATTATGTTTCTTGTAGATCAGATCAAGTTGTAGTCCTACTCTATAAGAATAGTTATATTATGTTTCTGGTAGATCAGATCAAGTTGTAGTCCTACTCTATAAGAATAGTTATATTATGTTTCTGGTAGATCAGATCAAGTTGTAGTCCTACTCTATAAGAATAGTTATATTATGTTTCTTGTAAATCAGGTCAAGTTGTATTTCTACTCTATAAGAATAGTTATATTATGTTTCTGGTAAATCAGGTCAAGTTGTATTTCTACTCTATAAGAATAGTTATATTATGTTTCTGGTAAATCAGATCAAGTTGTATTTCTACTCTATAAGAATAGTTATATTATGTTTCTGGTAGATCAGATCAAGTTGTAGTCCTACTCAATAAGAATAGTTATATTATGTTTCTTGTAAATCAGGTCAAGTTGTATTTCTACTCAATAAGAATAGTTATATTATGTTTCTTGTAAATCAGGTCAAGTTGTATTTCTACTCTATAAGAATAGTTATATTATGTTTCTTGTAAATCAGGTCAAGTTGTATTTCTACTCTATAAGAATAGTTATATTATGTTTCTTGTAGATCAGATCAAGTTGTATTTCTACTCTATAAGAATAGTTATATTATGTTTCTTGTAAATCAGGTCAAGTTGTATTTCTACTCAATAAGAATAGTTATATTATGTTTCTTGTAAATCAGATCAAGTTGTATTTCTACTCTATAAGAATAGTTATATTATGTTTCTTGTAAATCAGGTCAAGTTGTATTTCTACTCAATAAGAATAGTTATATTATGTTTCTTGTAAATCAGATCAAGTTGTATTTCTACTCAATAAGAATAGTTATATTATGTTTCTTGTAAATCAGGTCAAGTTGTATTTCTACTCTATAAGAATAGTTATATTATGTTTCTTGTAGATCAGATCAAGTTGTAGTCCTACTCAATAAGAATAGTTATATTATGTTTCTTGTAAATCAGGTCAAGTTGTATTTCTACTCAATAAGAATAGTTATATTATGTTTCTTGTAGATCAGATCAAGTTGTAGTCCTACTCAATAAGAATAGTTATATTATGTTTCTTGTAAATCAGGTCAAGTTGTATTTCTACTCAATAAGAATAGTTATATTATGTTTCTTGTAAATCAGGTCAAGTTGTATTTCTACTCTATAAGAATAGTTATATTATGTTTCTTGTAGATCAGATCAAGTTGTAGTCCTACTCAATAAGAATAGTTATATTATGTTTCTTGTAAATCAGGTCAAGTTGTATTTCTACTCAATAAGAATAGTTATATTATGTTTCTTGTAAATCAGGTCAAGTTGTATTTCTACTCAATAAGAATAGTTATATTATGTTTCTTGTAGATCAGATCAAGTTGTATTTCTACTCAATAAGAATAGTTATATTATGTTTCTTGTAAATCAGGTCAAGTTGTATTTCTACTCTATAAGAATAGTTATATTATGTTTCTTGTAGATCAGATCAAGTTGTAGTCCTACTCAATAAGAATAGTTATATTATGTTTCTTGTAGATCAGATCAAGTTGTATTTCTACTCAATAAGAATAGTTATATTATGTTTCTTGTAGATCAGATCAAGTTGTATTTCTACTCAATAAGAATAGTTATATTATGTTTCTTGTAAATCAGGTCAAGTTGTATTTCTACTCTATAAGAATAGTTATATTATGTTTCTGGTAGATCAGATCAAGTTGTAGTCCTACTCTATAAGAATAGTTATATTATGTTTCTGGTAGATCAGATCAAGTTGTAGTCCTACTCTATAAGAATAGTTATATTATGTTTCTGGTAGATCAGATCAAGTTGTAGTCCTACTCTATAAGAATAGTTATATTATGTTTCTGGTAGATCAGATCAAGTTGTAGTCCTACTCTATAAGAATAATTATATTATATTTCTTGTAGATCAGGTCAAGTTGTATTTCTACTCTATAAGAATAGTTATATTATGTTTCTGGTAGATCAGATCAAGTTGTAGTCCTACTCTATAAGAATAGTTATATTATGTTTCTGGTAGATCAGATCAAGTTGTAGTCCTACTCTATAAGAATAGTTATATTATATTTCTTGTAGATCAGGTCAAGTTGTATTTCTACTCTATAAGAATAGTTATATTATGTTTCTTGTAGATCAGATCAAGTTGTAGTCCTACTCTATAAGAATAGTTATATTATGTTTCTGGTAGATCAGATCAAGTTGTAGTCCTACTCTATAAGAATAGTTATATTATGTTTCTGGTAGATCAGATCAAGTTGTATTTCTACTCTATAAGAATAGTTATATTATGTTTCTGGTAGATCAGATCAAGTTGTATTTCTACTCAATAAGAATAGCTATATTATGTTTCTGGTAGATCAGATCAAGTTGTATTCCTACTCTATAAGAATAGTTATATTATATTTCTTGTAGATCAGGTCAAGTTGTATTTCTACTCTATAAGAATAGTTATATTATGTTTCTGGTAGATCAGATCAAGTTGTAGTCCTACTCTATAAGAATAGTTATATTATGTTTCTGGTAGATCAGATCAAGTTGTAGTCCTACTCTATAAGAATAGTTATATTATGTTTCTGGTAGATCAGATCAAGTTGTATTTCTACTCTATAAGAATAGTTATATTATGTTACTGGTAGATCAGATCAAGTTGTAGTCCTACTCTATAAGAATAGTTATATTATGTTTCTGGTAGATCAGATCAAGTTGTATTTCTACTCTATAAGAATAGTTATATTATGTTTCTGGTAAATCAGGTCAAGTTGTATTTCTACTCTATAAGAATAGTTATATTATGTTTCTGGTAGATCAGATCAAGTTGTATTTCTACTCTATAAGAATAGTTATATTATGTTTCTTGTAAATCAGATCAAGTTGTAGTCCTACTCTATAAGAATAGTTATATTATGTTTCTTGTAAATCAGATCAAGTTGTAGTCCTACTCAATAAGAATAGTTATATTATGTTTCTTGTAAATCAGGTCAAGTTGTATTTCTACTCTATAAGAATAGTTATATTATGTTTCTTGTAGATCAGGTCAAGTTGTAGTCCTACTCAATAAGAATAGTTATATTATGTTTCTTGTAGATCAGATCAAGTTGTAGTCCTACTCTATAAGAATAGTTATATTATGTTTCTTGTAAATCAGATCAAGTTGTAGTCCTACTCTATAAGAATAGTTATATTATGTTTCTGGTAAATCAGATCAAGTTGTAGTCCTACTCTATAAGAATAGTTATATTATGTTTCTGGTAGATCAGATCAAGTTGTAGTCCTACTCTATAAGAATAGTTATATTATGTTTCTTGTAAATCAGATCAAGTTGTAGTCCTACTCTATAAGAATAGTTATATTATGTTTCTTGTAGATCAGATCAAGTTGTAGTCCTACTCTATAAGAATAGTTATATTATGTTTCTTGTAAATCAGATCAAGTTGTAGTCCTACTCTATAAGAATAGTTATATTATGTTTCTGGTAAATCAGATCAAGTTGTAGTCCTACTCTATAAGAATAGTTATATTATGTTTCTGGTAGATCAGGTCAAGTTGTAGTCCTACTCTATAAGAATAGTTATATTATGTTTCTTGTAAATCAGATCAAGTTGTAGTCCTACTCTATAAGAATAGTTATATTATGTTTCTGGTAGATCAGATCAAGTTGTAGTCCTACTCTATAAGAATAGTTATATTATGTTTCTTGTAGATCAGATCAAGTTGTAGTCCTACTCTATAAGAATAGTTATATTATGTTTCTTGTAAATCAGATCAAGTTGTAGTCCTACTCTATAAGAATAGTTATATTATGTTTCTTGTAGATCAGATCAAGTTGTAGTCCTACTCTATAAGAATAGTTATATTATGTTTCTTGTAAATCAGATCAAGTTGTAGTCCTACTCTATAAGAATAGTTATATTATGTTTCTGGTAAATCAGATCAAGTTGTAGTCCTACTCTATAAGAATAGTTATATTATGTTTCTGGTAGATCAGGTCAAGTTGTAGTTCTACTCTATAAGAATAGTTATATTATGTTTCTTGTAAATCAGATCAAGTTGTAGTCCTACTCTATAAGAATAGTTATATTATGTTTCTGGTAGATCAGATCAAGTTGTAGTCCTACTCTATAAGAATAGTTATATTATGTTTCTTGTAGATCAGATCAAGTTGTAGTCCTACTCTATAAGAATAGTTATATTATGTTTCTTGTAGATCAGGTCAAGTTGTATTCCTACTCTATACGAATAGTTATATTATGTTTCTGGTAGATCAGATCAAGTTGTATTTCTACTCTATAAGAATAGTTATATTATGTTTCTTGTAGATCAGATCAAGTTGTAGTCCTACTCTATAAGAATAGTTATATTATGTTTCTGGTAGATCAGGTCAAGTTGTAGTCCTACTCTATAAGAATAGTTATATTATGTTTCTTGTAAATCAGATCAAGTTGTAGTCCTACTCTATAAGAATAGTTATATTATGTTTCTTGTAAATCAGATCAAGTTGTAGTCCTACTCTATAAGAATAGTTATATTATGTTTCTGGTAGATCAGGTCAAGTTGTAGTCCTACTCTATAAGATTAGTTATATTATGTTTCTGGTAGATCAGATCAAGTTGTAGTCCTACTCTATAAGAATAGTTATATTATGTTTCTGGTAGATCAGATCAAGTTGTAGTCCTACTCTATAAGAATAGTTATATTATGTTTCTGGTAGATCAGATCAAGTTGTAGTCCTACTCTATAAGAATAGTTATATTATGTTTCTGGTAGATCAGATCAAGTTGTAGTCCTACTCTATAAGATTAGTTATATTATGTTTCTGGTAGATCAGATCAAGTTGTAGTCCTACTCTATAAGAATAGTTATATTATGTTTCTGGTAGATCAGGTCAAGTTGTAGTCCTACTCTATAAGATTAGTTATATTATGTTTCTGGTAGATCAGATCAAGTTGTAGTCCTACTCTATAAGAATAGTTATATTATGTTTCTGGTAGATCAGATCAAGTTGTAGTCCTACTCTATAAGAATAGTTATATTATGTTTCTGGTAGATCAGATCAAGTTGTAGTCCTACTCTATAAGAATAGTTATATTATGTTTCTGGTAGATCAGGTCAAGTTGTAGTCCTACTCTATAAGAATAGTTATATTATGTTTCTTGTAGATCAGATCAAGTTGTAGTCCTACTCTATAAGAATAGTTATATTATGTTTCTGGTAGATCAGGTCAAGTTGTATTTCTACTCTATAAGAATAGTTATATTATGTTTCTGGTAGATCAGGTCAAGTTGTATTTCTACTCTATAAGAATAGTTATATTATGTTTCTGCTAGATCAGATCAAGTTGTATTTCTACTCTATAAGAATAGTTATATTATGTTTCTGGTAGATCAGATCAAGTTGTAGTCCTACTCTATAAGAATAGTTATATTATGTTTCTTGTAGATCAGATCAAGTTGTATTTCTACTCTATAAGAATAGTTATATTATGTTTCTTGTAGATCAGATCAAGTTGTATTTCTACTCTATAAGAATAGTTATATTATGTTTCTTGTAAATCAGATCAAGTTGTAGTCCTACTCTATAAGAATAGTTATATTATGTTTCTTGTAGATCAGATCAAGTTGTATTTCTACTCTATAAGAATAGCTATATTATGTTTCTGGTAGATCAGGTCAAGTTGTAGTCCTACTCTATAAGAATAGTTATATTATGTTTCTGGTAGATCAGGTCAAGTTGTATTTCTACTCAATAAGAATAGTTATATTATGTTTCTGGTAGATCAGGTCAAGTTGTATTTCTACTCTATAAGAATAGTTATATTATGTTTCTGGTAGATCAGATCAAGTTGTATTTCTATTCAATAAGAATAGTTATATTATGTTTCTGGTAGATCAGGTCAAGTTGTATTTCTATTCAATAAAAATAGTTATATTATGTTTCTGGTAGATCAGGTCAAGTTGTAGTCCTACTCTATAAGAATAGTTATATTATGTTTCTTGTAGATCAGATCAAGTTGTAGTCCTACTCTATAAGAATAGTTATATTATGTTTCTGGTAGATCAGGTCAAGTTGTATTCCTACTCTATAAGAATAGTTATATTATGTTTCTGGTAGATCAGATGAAGTTGTAGTCCTACTCTATAAGAATAGTTATATTATGTTTCTTGTAGATCAGATCAAGTTGTATTTCTACTCTATAAGAATAGTTATATTATGTTTCTTGTAGATCAGATCAAGTTGTAGTCCTACTCTATAAGAATAGTTATATTATGTTTCTTGTAGATCAGACCAAGTTGTATTTCTACTCAATAAGAATAGCTATATTATGTTTCTGGTAGATCAGGTCAAGTTGTAGTCCTACTCTATAAGAATAGTTATATTATGTTTCTGGTAGATCAGGTCAAGTTGTAGTCCTACTCTATAAGAATAGTTATATTATGTTTCTTGTAGATCAGATCAAGTTGTATTTCTACTCAATAAGAATAGTTATATTATGTTTCTGGTAGATCAGATCAAGTTGTATTTCTACTCTATAAGAATAGTTATATTATGTTTCTGGTAGATCAGATCAAGTTGTATTTCTACTCAATAAGAATAGCTATATTATGTTTCTGGTAGATCAGGTCAAGTTGTAGTCCTATTCTATAAGAATAGTTATATTATGTTTCTGGTAGATCAGATCAAGTTGTATTTCTACTCTATAAGAATAGTTATATTATGTTTCTGGTAGATCAGATCAAGTTGTAGTCCTACTCTATAAGAATAGTTATATTATGTTTCTGGTAGATCAGGTCAAGTTGTAGTCCTACTCTATAAGAATAGTTATATTATGTTTCTTGTAGATCAGATCAAGTTGTATTTCTACTCAATAAGAATAGTTATATTATGTTTCTGGTAGATCAGATCAAGTTGTAGTCCTACTCTATAAGAATAGTTATATTATGTTTCTGGTAGATCAGATCAAGTTGTAGTCCTACTCTATAAGAATAGCTATATTATGTTTCTGGTAGATCAGATCAAGTTGTAGTCCTACTCTATAAGAATAACTATATTATGTTTCTGGTAGATCAGATCAAGTTGTAGTCCTACTCTATAAGAATAGCTATATTATGTTTCTGGTAGATCAGATCAAGTTGTAGTCCTACTCTATAAGAATAGCTATATTATGTTTCTGGTAGATCAGATCAAGTTGTATTCCTACTCTATAAGAATAGTTATATTATGTTTCTTGTAGATCAGATCAAGTTGTATTTCTACTCTATAAGAATAGTTATATTATGTTTCTGGTAGATCAGATCAAGTTGTATTTCTACTCTATAAGAATAGTTATATTATGTTTCTGGTAGATCAGGTCAAGTTGTAGTCCTACTCTATAAGAATAGTTATATTATGTTTCTTGTAGATCAGATCAAGTTGTAGTCCTACTCTATAAGAATAGTTATATTATGTTTCTGGTAGATCAGGTCAAGTTGTAGTCCTACTCTATAAGAATAGTTATATTATGTTTCTGGTAGATCAGATGAAGTTGTAGTCCTACTCTATAAGAATAGTTATATTATGTTTCTTGTAGATCAGATCAAGTTGTATTTCTACTCTATAAGAATAGTTATATTATGTTTCTTGTAGATCAGATCAAGTTGTAGTCCTACTCTATAAGAATAGTTATATTATGTTTCTGGTAGATCAGACCAAGTTGTATTTCTACTCAATAAGAATAGCTATATTATGTTTCTGGTAGATCAGGTCAAGTTGTAGTCCTACTCTATAAGAATAGTTATATTATGTTTCTGGTAGATCAGGTCAAGTTGTAGTCCTACTCTATAAGAATAGTTATATTATGTTTCTTGTAGATCAGATCAAGTTGTATTTCTACTCAATAAGAATAGTTATATTATGTTTCTGGTAGATCAGATCAAGTTGTATTTCTACTCTATAAGAATAGTTATATTATGTTTCTGGTAGATCAGATCAAGTTGTATTTCTACTCAATAAGAATAGCTATATTATGTTTCTGGTAGATCAGGTCAAGTTGTAGTCCTATTCTATAAGAATAGTTATATTATGTTTCTGGTAGATCAGATCAAGTTGTATTTCTACTCTATAAGAATAGTTATATTATGTTTCTGGTAGATCAGATCAAGTTGTAGTCCTACTCTATAAGAATAGTTATATTATGTTTCTGGTAGATCAGGTCAAGTTGTAGTCCTACTCTATAAGAATAGTTATATTATGTTTCTTGTAGATCAGATCAAGTTGTATTTCTACTCAATAAGAATAGTTATATTATGTTTCTGGTAGATCAGATCAAGTTGTAGTCCTACTCTATAAGAATAGTTATATTATGTTTCTGGTAGATCAGATCAAGTTGTAGTCCTACTCTATAAGAATAGCTATATTATGTTTCTGGTAGATCAGATCAAGTTGTAGTCCTACTCTATAAGAATAACTATATTATGTTTCTGGTAGATCAGATCAAGTTGTAGTCCTACTCTATAAGAATAGCTATATTATGTTTCTGGTAGATCAGATCAAGTTGTAGTCCTACTCTATAAGAATAGCTATATTATGTTTCTGGTAGATCAGATCAAGTTGTATTCCTACTCTATAAGAATAGTTATATTATGTTTCTTGTAGATCAGATCAAGTTGTATTTCTACTCTATAAGAATAGTTATATTATGTTTCTTGTAGATCAGATCAAGTTGTATTTCTACTCTATAAGAATAGTTATATTATGTTTCTTGTAAATCAGATCAAGTTGTAGTCCTACTCTATAAGAATAGTTATATTATGTTTCTTGTAGATCAGATCAAGTTGTATTTCTACTCTATAAGAATAGCTATATTATGTTTCTGGTAGATCAGGTCAAGTTGTAGTCCTACTCTATAAGAATAGTTATATTATGTTTCTGGTAGATCAGGTCAAGTTGTATTTCTACTCAATAAGAATAGTTATATTATGTTTCTGGTAGATCAGGTCAAGTTGTATTTCTACTCTATAAGAATAGTTATATTATGTTTCTGGTAGATCAGATCAAGTTGTATTTCTATTCAATAAGAATAGTTATATTATGTTTCTGGTAGATCAGGTCAAGTTGTATTTCTACTCAATAAAAATAGTTATATTATGTTTCTGGTAGATCAGGTCAAGTTGTAGTCCTACTCTATAAGAATAGTTATATTATGTTTCTTGTAGATCAGATCAAGTTGTAGTCCTACTCTATAAGAATAGTTATATTATGTTTCTGGTAGATCAGGTCAAGTTGTATTCCTACTCTATAAGAATAGTTATATTATGTTTCTGGTAGATCAGATGAAGTTGTAGTCCTACTCTATAAGAATAGTTATATTATGTTTCTTGTAGATCAGATCAAGTTGTATTTCTACTCTATAAGAATAGTTATATTATGTTTCTTGTAGATCAGATCAAGTTGTAGTCCTACTCTATAAGAATAGTTATATTATGTTTCTGGTAGATCAGACCAAGTTGTATTTCTACTCAATAAGAATAGCTATATTATGTTTCTGGTAGATCAGGTCAAGTTGTAGTCCTACTCTATAAGAATAGTTATATTATGTTTCTGGTAGATCAGGTCAAGTTGTAGTCCTACTCTATAAGAATAGTTATATTATGTTTCTTGTAGATCAGATCAAGTTGTATTTCTACTCAATAAGAATAGTTATATTATGTTTCTGGTAGATCAGATCAAGTTGTATTTCTACTCTATAAGAATAGTTATATTATGTTTCTGGTAGATCAGATCAAGTTGTATTTCTACTCAATAAGAATAGCTATATTATGTTTCTGGTAGATCAGGTCAAGTTGTAGTCCTATTCTATAAGAATAGTTATATTATGTTTCTGGTAGATCAGATCAAGTTGTATTTCTACTCTATAAGAATAGTTATATTATGTTTCTGGTAGATCAGATCAAGTTGTAGTCCTACTCTATAAGAATAGTTATATTATGTTTCTGGTAGATCAGGTCAAGTTGTAGTCCTACTCTATAAGAATAGTTATATTATGTTTCTTGTAGATCAGATCAAGTTGTATTTCTACTCAATAAGAATAGTTATATTATGTTTCTGGTAGATCAGATCAAGTTGTAGTCCTACTCTATAAGAATAGTTATATTATGTTTCTGGTAGATCAGATCAAGTTGTAGTCCTACTCTATAAGAATAGCTATATTATGTTTCTGGTAGATCAGATCAAGTTGTAGTCCTACTCTATAAGAATAACTATATTATGTTTCTGGTAGATCAGATCAAGTTGTAGTCCTACTCTATAAGAATAGCTATATTATGTTTCTGGTAGATCAGATCAAGTTGTAGTCCTACTCTATAAGAATAGCTATATTATGTTTCTGGTAGATCAGATCAAGTTGTATTCCTACTCTATAAGAATAGTTATATTATGTTTCTTGTAGATCAGATCAAGTTGTATTTCTACTCTATAAGAATAGTTATATTATGTTTCTGGTAGATCAGATCAAGTTGTATTTCTACTCTATAAGAATAGTTATATTATGTTTCTGGTAGATCAGGTCAAGTTGTAGTCCTACTCTATAAGAATAGTTATATTATGTTTCTTGTAGATCAGATCAAGTTGTAGTCCTACTCTATAAGAATAGTTATATTATGTTTCTGGTAGATCAGGTCAAGTTGTAGTCCTACTCTATAAGAATAGTTATATTATGTTTCTGGTAGATCAGATGAAGTTGTAGTCCTACTCTATAAGAATAGTTATATTATGTTTCTTGTAGATCAGATCAAGTTGTATTTCTACTCTATAAGAATAGTTATATTATGTTTCTTGTAGATCAGATCAAGTTGTAGTCCTACTCTATAAGAATAGTTATATTATGTTTCTGGTAGATCAGACCAAGTTGTATTTCTACTCAATAAGAATAGCTATATTATGTTTCTGGTAGATCAGGTCAAGTTGTAGTCCTACTCTATAAGAATAGTTATATTATGTTTCTGGTAGATCAGGTCAAGTTGTAGTCCTACTCTATAAGAATAGTTATATTATGTTTCTTGTAGATCAGATCAAGTTGTATTTCTACTCAATAAGAATAGTTATATTATGTTTCTGGTAGATCAGATCAAGTTGTATTTCTACTCTATAAGAATAGTTATATTATGTTTCTGGTAGATCAGATCAAGTTGTATTTCTACTCAATAAGAATAGCTATATTATGTTTCTGGTAGATCAGGTCAAGTTGTAGTCCTATTCTATAAGAATAGTTATATTATGTTTCTGGTAGATCAGATCAAGTTGTATTTCTACTCTATAAGAATAGTTATATTATGTTTCTGGTAGATCAGATCAAGTTGTAGTCCTACTCTATAAGAATAGTTATATTATGTTTCTGGTAGATCAGGTCAAGTTGTAGTCCTACTCTATAAGAATAGTTATATTATGTTTCTTGTAGATCAGATCAAGTTGTATTTCTACTCAATAAGAATAGTTATATTATGTTTCTGGTAGATCAGATCAAGTTGTAGTCCTACTCTATAAGAATAGTTATATTATGTTTCTGGTAGATCAGATCAAGTTGTAGTCCTACTCTATAAGAATAGCTATATTATGTTTCTGGTAGATCAGATCAAGTTGTAGTCCTACTCTATAAGAATAACTATATTATGTTTCTGGTAGATCAGATCAAGTTGTAGTCCTACTCTATAAGAATAGCTATATTATGTTTCTGGTAGATCAGATCAAGTTGTAGTCCTACTCTATAAGAATAGCTATATTATGTTTCTGGTAGATCAGATCAAGTTGTATTCCTACTCTATAAGAATAGTTATATTATGTTTCTTGTAGATCAGATCAAGTTGTATTTCTACTCTATAAGAATAGTTATATTATGTTTCTGGTAGATCAGATCAAGTTGTATATCTACTCAATAAGAATAGTTATATTATGTTTCTGGTAGATCAGATCAAGTTTTATTTCTACTCAATAAGAATAGTTATATTATGTTTCTGGTAGATCAGATCAAGTTGTAGTCCTACTCTATAAGAATAGCTATATTATGTTTCTGGTAGATCAGATCAAGTTGTAGTCCTACTCTATAAGAATAGCTATATTATGTTTCTGGTAGATCAGATCAAGTTGTAGTCCTACTCTATAAGAATAGCTATATTATGTTTCTGGTAGATCAGATCAAGTTGTAGTCCTACTCTATAAGAATAGCTATATTATGTTTCTGGTAGATCAGATCAAGTTGTAGTCCTACTCTATAAGAATAGCTATATTATGTTTCTGGTAGATCAGATCAAGTTGTATTCCTACTCTATAAGAATAGTTATATTATGTTTCTTGTAGATCAGATCAAGTTGTATTTCTACTCTATAAGAATAGTTATATTATGTTTCTTGTAGATCAGATCAAGTTGTATTTCTACTCAATAAGAATAGTTATATTATGTTTCTTGTAAATCAGGTCAAGTTGTATTCCTACTCAATAAGAATAGTTATATTATGTTTCTTGTTAATCAGGTCAAGTTGTATTCCTACTCAATAAGAATAGTTATATTATGTTTCTGGTAGATCAGATCAAGTTGTAGTCCTACTCTATAAGAATAGCTATATTATGTTTCTGGTAGATCAGATCAAGTTGTAGTCCTACTCTATAAGAATAGCTATATTATGTTTCTGGTAGATCAGATCAAGTTGTAGTCCTACTCTATAAGAATAGCTATATTATGTTTCTTGTAGATCAGATCAAGTTGTAGTCCTACTCTATAAGAATAGCTATATTATGTTTCTGGTAGATCAGATCAAGTTGTAGTCCTACTCTATAAGAATAGCTATATTATGTTTCTGGTAGATCAGGTCAAGTTGTAGTCCTACTCTATAAGAATAGTTATATTATGTTTCTGGTAGATCAGATCAAGTTGTAGTCCTACTCAATAAGAATAGTTATATTATGTTTCTGGTAGATCAGATCAAGTTGTAGTCCTACTCTATAAGAATAGTTATATTATGTTTCTGGTAGATCAGGTCAAGTTGTAGTCCTACTCTATAAGAATAGTTATATTATGTTTCTTGTAGATCAGATCAAGTTGTAGTCCTACTCTATAAGAATAGTTATATTATGTTTCTGGTAGATCAGGTCAAGTTGTAGTCCTACTCTATAAGAATAGTTATATTATGTTTCTTGTAGATCAGATCAAGTTGTAGTCCTACTCTATAAGAATAGTTATATTATGTTTCTGGTAGATCAGATCAAGTTGTATTTCTACTCTATAAGAATAGTTATATTATGTTTCTTGTAAATCAGGTCAAGTTGTATTTCTACTCTATAAGAATAGTTATATTATGTTTCTGGTAAATCAGGTCAAGTTGTATTTCTACTCTATAAGAATAGTTATATTATGTTTCTGGTAAATCAGATCAAGTTGTATTTCTACTCTATAAGAATAGTTATATTATGTTTCTTGTAAATCAGATCAAGTTGTATTTCTACTCTATAAGAATAGTTATATTATGTTTCTGGTAGATCAGATCAAGTTGTATTTCTACTCTATAAGAATAGTTATATTATGTTTCTTGTAGATCAGATCAAGTTGTATTTCTACTCTATAAGAATAGTTATATTATGTTTCTTGTAGATCAGATCAAGTTGTATTTCTACTCAATAAGAATAGTTATATTATGTTTCTTGTAAATCAGGTCAAGTTGTATTTCTACTCAATAAGAATAGTTATATTATGTTTCTTGTAGATCAGATCAAGTTGTATTTCTACTCTATAAGAATAGTTATATTATGTTTCTGGTAGATCAGATCAAGTTGTATTTCTACTCTATAAGAATAGTTATATTATGTTTCTTGTAGATCAGATCAAGTTGTATTTCTACTCAATAAGAATAGTTATATTATGTTTCTTGTAAATCAGGTCAAGTTGTATTTCTACTCAATAAGAATAGTTATATTATGTTTCTTGTAGATCAGATCAAGTTGTATTTCTACTCTATAAGAATAGTTATATTATGTTTCTGGTAGATCAGATCAAGTTGTAGTCCTACTCTATAAGAATAGTTATATTATGTTTCTGGTAGATCAGATCAAGTTGTAGTCCTACTCTATAAGAATAGTTATATTATGTTTCTGGTAGATCAGATCAAGTTGTAGTCCTACTCTATAAGAATAGTTATATTATGTTTCTGGTAAATCAGATCAAGTTGTAGTCCTACTCTATAAGAATAGTTATATTATGTTTCTGGTAGATCAGATCAAGTTGTAGTCCTACTCTATAAGAATAGTTATATTATGTTTCTGGTAAATCAGATCAAGTTGTAGTCCTACTCTATAAGAATAGTTATATTATGTTTCTGGTAGATCAGATCAAGTTGTAGTCCTACTCTATAAGAATAGTTATATTATGTTTCTGGTAAATCAGATCAAGTTGTAGTCCTACTCTATAAGAATAGTTATATTATGTTTCTGGTAAATCAGATCAAGTTGTAGTCCTACTCTATAAGAATAGTTATATTATGTTTCTGGTCTTTTCACATCTTTATTTTTATATTTTAGTGTTACATAGAACAAAGTAAGAATGATGAAGCAGCTGAATGGTTAGAGAAGGCTAGTCTTATAGCTGTAGTTAGTGAAGATGTAAGTCATAATGTTAATATATATTACTTAGCCATGTGATTAAAGAAGCTCAGACAGAATTAGCTAAGCAACTAATCTAGATAAAACTTAAAATGTTGCATTTTTTTGTGTAGGACATTTATATCCATTTTTAACTATTATATCTGAATTAATTTCAGTTACCCTGTATTCTTTTTACATGAATCATACAACGAGAATTTATTCTGTAAAATTTTTTTTTTTACTAGATTCTGTGTTTGTTATTTTTTAAACCAAAAAGTACTAAATAATAACACTTTTGAATTTTGTTCAATGGTCAGGTCTAATGAAAAAAATTAAAACTTTTGAGTTTTTCCCAATTAAAAAGACTAGGTTATTTGACAAAAACGATATTTAAAATTTCTCATATAATTTCAAAATTGTATAAAGAAAATAATAAGATTGCCAGAGAGATAATAATTAAATTTTAGAAATATTTCTATCAATCACATGTATCATCCAAGAAAGAAGATAAGCATTCCAAAAACAACCGCGGAAAACACTTGTTGGAAAACTCAATATCAATAAAATGTTTTTTTAATATGGTTCAGTAACCAGGCCTTCATCAAGCCTGTTACATGTTGCTATATCACATACCTGTTAACCCTCCCCCTTTTCGCGGGAGTCTCCCGCGTAAGAGCCTTATCTCCTGCATGGACTGGGTCTCATGCGCGGGAGACATTAATCTCCCGCACACACCTTTTCCTCCCGGACGATCTCCCCCAACAAAAAATCAAGTACAATAAAATCTTGACCTACATTTTGCGATCAATATTTCTGGAAATTCCCCATTTGGAACTCCCGCGCTGATGAAAAACGCCGAGAGTAACAAATGGTAAAGGTGTTTAAATGATATCCGGTTATTGATCTGTTTGACACCTTTACAGGTAAATTGGGTCATGGAGATTAATTAAGGTGTTGATGATTATACAACAATTATCCACTGATTGACAGTTAATTGGGGATAAGGAAGTGGGTTTGTGGCACACGCTTATATGATTAGAAGTGTGATAGCAGCAATTAAAAATAGTTATAAACCGTTGTGCAAACAGGAGTCGGACAACTTTTGATGCCGAGGAAAACTTCTTATTTCGATCAAACGTGCAATGAATTCATCTCGGATTGAGTTGTTATGGCTTGTTTGGGACCAAAGCCGATCAAAGTATTATTTAAGGACTAAGTTCCAGGATGGAATTGATAAACCACAAAAATGCCAAAACGTATGCTATCACCCAACGCACCAGCAGCAAAGTGACTTTTTAATTTTAGTGCTCTATGACTTAATTTTTCAGAGCATTATGTCTTCATTGTTATTGCTTTGATTATGAATAAATTATAAATACAGTTTTTATCCTTCATTCATCATATGAAACACTACTAATAAGACAGAAATGTAAACAATATATATTGAAATGGGATGCAGTTGGTTCAATACTGAAACAAACAAAAAAGAAAACATCAATTAACAATAAAAACATGCATCAAATACTTCCATAAAAAATCTCCAGTTATGAGACCAAATCTCCAGCCAAAAATTTACAAATCTCCAGTTGTAGCATAGCAACTCTTATCACATGTATGCAACTACAAGGTACAATTTTGTGCGTTTAAAGGCGACGCACAAAATCTCCCCCTTAGAAGAGTTGGTAGGGGGGAGATCTCCCCCCCTAGCAGTTCCCAGAGGTTAACATGTATGATATCAGAGATTTTATTTTAATTTTGTCCCTAAGGTTGGTTGGTTGGTTTATGGCATTTAACGTCACTTTAAATAAACAATATTTCATTTATATTGTGGCAGTCAATTTTATTGGTGGAGGAAACGAGAGTACCTGGAGAAAACCACATGCCTGTCGTAAGTTACTGACAAACTTTATCACATAATGTTGTATCGTTATCCCTAAGGAGAGAATAGTTTAATAGAATAAAACACTAGACCTTGTGTTATAATTGTTTGCTTCTTTCCGACTCTAAATAAAGCTTATTTTATTGTATTGTACAAAATGTTTGACGAGCATTCCAAAAACAACTGAAATTAAATTAGCTTGAAAAATCAATGTCATTAAAATGTTTGAATGGATGTAATACACATACTATTTTAATTGTTAATGTTTTACATGTAAAAGAAAAGTTAACCTTTTTTTCAGGACAAGACAGCAGAAAGTGAGATAGAGCCATTGTTGAAAAGATTTGGAAGAAAATAAATAGTTTGTTTTTAATGTTGTTCTGATCTCAGGTTAATTAAATCATGGATCATTATTACTTGAGTATTTTTAGATTTTGTTATGGTTTTATTGTATGTGATTATTTATAAAACATCAAAGTCATTAATTTTCATAAAATTGAGTTTATGATTTTGAAGTTTTACTAATTCATGCATGATTTCATACATATTTGTGCCATAACCTGGTAAATAATAATAAACTGAAAAAAATACAATAGACATTTTTTTTTAATGAATTTAATATTGAGATTAATTTTATATTGAACTATAATCAAAATAAAGGAATTTATAAAAAAAAAATGATTTAGAAATAAAGCTTTAAAAAATATTCCAAAGTGTAATTTTACTTAAAAAGGGTTTGAAAATGTCTCTAAAAATCTAAGGTTGGTTTTAGAAATCCATATATTAGTAATATTTTCATGATTTTTATTTTTCAACATGCATAATAATGTTTATACTGTTGAATCTTGTTTAAAAATCTAATAGATCTAAACGATTTTCTTGTAATTAACAAAGTTTTAGAACTTTCTAGGGTATGTCTTGGGCAGAATCTGTAGATGTCGTAGAACGAATAGATATACAACATTTTACTTCAAGTTATCAATAGAAATGACATGTCCCAGTATGTGGTAACTCTAAATATATCATACTTTTGAGTTTAGTTTAAGAGTAAAGTGTCAAATTAGTTCATATTATAAAAATTTGAGATATTATTTTTGTTTGTTAGGAGTAACATAATTAAATTGATGTTAATATACTGTTCAGGTAAATTGTTAAGGATTTCACTTATTGTAAAGTGGAATTTAATGGTGATAATTTTGATATTAAAGTGGAAGATGATGAGGAGTAAGAGCTTTCATCATTTCCAGTGGCTTTGGTGGTCAAGGAGTTAAGGTCGTTGACTTCAGATCACAAGCCTATATATAACATCACTGACCTAAGGTCAAGGTTTATAGACACCTACCCAAGGTCAAGGTTTATAGACACCTACCTAAGGTCAAGGTTTATAGACACCTCCCAAGGTCAAGGTTTATAGACACCTACCTAAGGTCAAGGTTTATAGACACCTACCCAAGGTCAAGGTTTATAGACACCTACCCAAGGTCAAGGTTTATAGACACCTACCTAAGGTCAAGGTTTATAGACACCTACCCAAGATCAAGGTTTACAGACACCTACCTAAGGTCAGGGGTTTCACCAATCAGTTTGTTATAACCGTCCTGGCTTCCCTCCCTTAATATGTCTGGTAGTCACAATATTGCTGAAGGTGAGAATATAAAGCCAATCTAATCATACCCATTTGATTGTAGTGACCAGTTTTATTGAATCAACATGTGTTTGTTGTGTAATACTCATAGAAATGTTATACCCCTGTGGGAATCCCAGGGTATATAAATAGTTTTCTAATACTACATTGTGATAGGCGGGGTTGTATGAAGTTCACATTGGGTCATAGTATGGTGACTTGGTGGGCAGGTAAAAGGGTACCTACTTTGTGCAATCAATTCCTCTTAAAATTTACACCAAATGATTTAAAACTTATACACAGTTGTTAGAAACATATTAAAGTTGTGCATGTGAGTTTTTAATTATCATAACTATTTGTTTATTGTGTAATCAACTCTTATTTTTATTAAATTTTGTTTATTTCAAAATGCTAAAAAATAAATAATGAGTTACTATTATGATTACAAGTTGTATATTATGATTATTTTGTGATGTCAATACAAAATTGTTGTTACGTCATCATTTATTTAACCAAAAAATGTAATTTTCAAAATACTTGATGATGAATAAATAATTACTGTTATAAATATAGTATTGATTGAAATGATTAGCATAATTCAAGTTGTTTTCTACTGAGTTTATTTCTTAACTCTATTTTGTTATTTAAAAGAAATTACTCAATGAGTGAGAAATATTTGATTTGTTGTAGAACTTTATCATATAATAGTTTATTAGAATTTAAGTCAAATTGAAAGTAATATTTGTTTGTGTATTAAAGTAGACAAATATTGTGACAATCTACTACTAGTCTGTATTTTGTGACAATCTACTACTAGTCTGTATTTTGATATTGTCAATATATTTTATAATTTGTTGTTGATATTTATTGAGAAATGTGTTACTGGAATGACAAAATATGTTGAATGTCAGGAGGCATGATAACTGGCAATTAATGGGATCAATACATTATTTGCTCATAATTTTCACATTTCATATCAAAATTATATTTAATATTTGTTACTTAAGTTGCAAGTTCAATTCCAACCCATGGCAAGTTTTACTGGAAAAAAACTTAAATGTGATAAAGATTGCCAGTGACCTGTGATGGGACGGTTGCTTTCTCCTGGTACTCCAGTTTTACTCCAGTTTTACGACCCCATAAAATTGACATCCGTAATAGAACTGAAATACAATTGTCCTACTCTTGTAAAACCAAGTCACCAAAGGCCATCCCTCTTATCAGAATAGATTTCAGATACACTGAGATCATAAAATACTACTAAATCTCCCCCTCAAGAGAGACCACCCCTCTTATAAAGAACAAGGTAACAAAGGCCAGCCCTCTTATCAGAATAGATTTCAGGGGCACTGAGATCATAAAATACTACTAAATCACCCCCTCAAGATAGACCACCCCTCTTATAAAGAACAAGGTAACAAAGGCCAGCCCTCTTATCAGAATAGATTTCAGAGATTTCAGATACACAGATCATAAATTACTACTAAATCGCCCTCTCAAGATAGACCACCCCTCTTATAAAGAACAAGGTAACAAAGGTCAGCCCTCTTATCAGAATAGATTTCAGATACACAGATCATAAAATACTACTAAATCACCCTCTCAAGAGAGACCACTCCTCTAATAAAGAACAAGGTAACAAAGGCCAGCCCTCTTATCAGAATAGATTTCAGATACACTGAGATCATAAAATACTACTAAATCTCCCCCTCAAGAGAGACCACCCCTCTTATAAAGAACAAGGTAACAAAGGCCAGCCCTCTTATCAGAATAGATTTCAGGGGCACTGAGATCATAAAATACTACTAAATCACCCCCTCAAGATAGACCACCCCTCTTATAAAGAACAAGGTAACAAAGGCCAGCCCTCTTATCAGAATAGATTTCAGATACACAGATCATAAAATACTACTAAATCGCCCTCTCAAGATAGACCACCCCTCTTATAAAGAACAAGGTAACAAAGGTCAGCCCTCTTATCAGAATAGATTTCAGATACACAGATCATAAAATACTACTAAATCACCCTCTCAAGAGAGACCACCCCTCTAATAAAGAACAAGGTAACAAAGGCCAGCCCTCTTATCAGAATAGATTTCAGATACACAGATCATAAAATACTACTAAATCACCCTCTCAAGATAGACCACCCCTCTTATAAAGAACAAGGTAACAAAGGCCAGCCCTCTTATCAGAATAGATTTCAGGGGCACTGAGATCATAAAATACTACTAAATCTCTCCCTCAAGATAGACCACCCCTCTTATAAAGAACAAGGTAACAAAGGCCAACCCTCTTATCAGAATAGATTTCAGATACACTGAGATCATAAAATACTACTAAATCACCCTCTCAAGAGAGACCACCCCTCTAATAAAGAACAAGGTAACAAAGGCCAGCCCTCTTATCAGAATAGATTTCAGATACACAGATCATGAAATACTACTAAATCTCCCCCTCAAGAGAGACCACCCCTCTTATAAAGAACAAGGTAACAAAGGCCATCCCTCTTATCAGAATAGATTTCAGGGGCACTGAGATCATAAAATACTACTAAATCACCCTCTCAAGAGAGACCACCCCTCTTATAAAGAACAAGGTAACAAAGGCCAGCCCTCTTATCAGAATAGATTTCAGATACACTGAGATCATAAAATACTACTAAATCTCCCCCTCAAGATAGACCACCCCTCTTATAAAGAACAAGGTAACAAAGGCCAGCCCTCTTATCAGAATAGATTTCAGGGGTACTGAGATCATAAAATACTACTAAATCACCCCCTCAAGATAGACCACCCCTCTTATAAAGAACAAGGTAACAAAGGCCAACCCTCTTATCAGAATAGATTTCAGATACACTGAGATCATAAAATACTACTAAATCACCCTCTCAAGAGAGACCACCCCTCTAATAAAGAACAAGGTAACAAAGGCCAGCCCTCTTATCAGAATAGATTTCAGATACACAGATCATGAAATACTACTAAATCTCCCCCTCAAGAGAGACCACCCCTCTTATAAAGAACAAGGTAACAAAGGCCATCCCTCTTATCAGAATAGATTTCAGGGGCACTGAGATCATAAAATACTACTAAATCACCCTCTCAAGAGAGACCACCCCTCTTATAAAGAACAAGGTAACAAAGGCCAGCCCTCTTATCAGAATAGATTTCAGATACACTGAGATCATAAAATACTACTAAATCTCCCCCTCAAGATAGACCACCCCTCTTATAAAGAACAAGGTAACAAAGGCCAGCCCTCTTATCAGAATAGATTTCAGGGGTACTGAGATCATAAAATACTACTAAATCACCCCCTCAAGATAGACCACCCCTCTTATAAAGAACAAGGTAACAAAGGCCAGCCCTCTTATCAGAATAGATTTCAGATACACTGAGATCATAAAATACTACTAAATCATCCCCTCAAGATAGACCACCCCTCTTATAAAGAACAAGGTAACAAAGGCCAGCCCACTTGTCAGAATAGATTTCAGATACACTGAGATCATAAAATACTACTAAATATCCCCCTCAAGAGAGACCACCCATCTTATAAAGAACAAGGTAACAAAGGCCAGCCCTCTTATCAGAATAGATTTCAGGGGTACTGAGATCATAAAATACTACTAAATCATCCCCTCAAGATAGACCACCCCTCTTATAAAGAACAAGGTAACAAAGGCCAGCCCACTTGTCAGAATAGATTTCAGATACACTGAGATCATAAAATACTACTAAATCTCCCCCTCAAGAGAGACCACCCCTCTTATAAAGAACAAGGTAACAAAGGCCAGCCCACTTGTCAGAATAGATTTCAGATACACAGATCATAAAATACTACTAAATCACCCCCTCAAGAGAGACTACCCCTCTAATAAAGAACATGGTAACAAAGGCCAGCCCTCTTATCAGAATAGATTTCAGGGGCACTGAGACCATAAAATACTACTAAATCTCCCCCTCAAGAGAGACCACCCCTCTTATAAAGAACAAGGTAACAAAGGCCAGCCCTCTTATCAGAATAGATTTCAGATACACTGAGATCATAAAATACTACTAAATCTCCCCCTCAAGAGAGACCACCCCTCTTATAAAGAACAAGGTAACAAAGGCCAGCCCTCTTATCAGAATAGATTTCAGGGGTACTGAGATCATAAAATACTACTAAATCACCCCCTCAAGATAGACCACCCCTCTTATAAAGAACAAGGTAACAAAGGCCAGCCCTCTTATCAGAATAGATTTCAGATACACTGAGATCATAAAATACTACTAAATCATCCCCTCAAGATAGACCACCCCTCTTATAAAGAACAAGGTAACAAAGGCCAGCCCTCTTATCAGAATAGATTTCAGGGGTACTGAGATCATAAAATACTACTAAATCACCCCCTCAAGATAGACCACCCCTCTTATAAAGAACAAGGTAACAAAGGCCAGCCCTCTTATCAGAATAGATTTCAGATACATTGAGATCATAAAATACTACTAAATCATCCCCTCAAGATAGACCACACCTCTTATAAAGAACAAGGTAACAAAGGCCAGCCCACTTGTCAGAATAGATTTCAGATACACAGATCATAAAATACTACTAAATCACCCCCTCAAGAGAGACTACCCCTCTAATAAAGAACAAGGTAACAAAGGCCAGCCCTCTTATCAGAATAGATTTCAGATACACTGAGATCATAAAATACTACTAAATCTCCCCCTCAAGATAGACCACCCCTCTTATAAAGAACAAGGTAACAAAGGCCAGCCCTCTTATCAGAATAGATTTCAGGGGCACTGAGATCATAAAATACTACTAAATCACCCCCTCAAGATAGACCACCCCTCTTATAAAGAACAAGGTAACAAAGGCCAGCCCACTTATCAGAATAGATTTCAGATACACAGATCATAAAATACTACTAAATCGCCCTCTCAAGATAGACCACCCCTCTTATAAAGAACAAGGTAACAAAGGCCAGCCCTCTTATCAGAATAGATTTCAGATACACAGATCATAAAATACTACTAAATCACCCTCTCAAGAGAGACCACCCCTCTAATAAAGAACAAGGTAACAAAGGCCAGCCCTCTTATCAGAATAGATTTCAGATACACAGATCATAAAATACTACTAAATCACCCTCTCAAGATAGACCACCCCTCTTATAAAGAACAAAGTAACAAAGGCCAGCCCTCTTATCAGAATAGATTTCAGGGGCACTGAGATCATAAAATACTACTAAATCTCCCCCTCAAGATAGACCACCCCTCTTATAAAGAACAAGGTAACAAAGGCCAACCCTCTTATCAGAATAGATTTCAGATACACTGAGATCATAAAATACTACTAAATCTCCCCCTCAAGATAGACCACCCCTCTAATAAAGAACAAGGTAACAAAGGCCAGCCCTCTTATCAGAATAGATTTCAGATACACTGAGATCATAAAATACTACTAAATCACCCCCTCAAGATAAGACCACCCCTCTTATAAAGAACAAGGTAACAAAGGCCAGCCCACTTGTCAGAATAGATTTCAGATACACTGAGATCATAAAATACTACTAAATCTCCCCCTCAAGAGAGACCACCCCTCTTATAAAGAACAAGGTAACAAAGGCCAGCCCTCTTATCAGAATAGATTTCAGATACACTGAGATCATAAAATACTACTAAATCACCCCCTCAAGATAGACCACCCCTCTTATAAAGAACAAGGTAACAAAGGCCAGCCCACTTGTCAGAATAGATTTCAGATACACTGAGATCATAAAATACTACTAAATCTCCCCCTCAAGAGAGACCACCCCTCTTATAAAGAACAAGGTAACAAAGGCCAGCCCACTTGTCAGAATAGATTTCAGATACACTGAGATCATAAAATACTACTAAATCTCCCCCTCAAGATAAACCACCCCTCTAATAAAGAACAAGGTAACAAAGGCCAGCCCTCTTATCAGAATAGATTTCAGATACACTGAGATCATAAAATACTACTAAATCACCCTCTCAAGATAGACCACCCCTCTTATAAAGAACAAGGTAACAAAGGCCAGCCCTCTTATCAGAATAGATTTCAGATGCACTGAGATCATAAAATACTACTAAATCTCCCCCTAAAGATAGACCACCCCTCTTATAAAGAACAAGGTAACAAAGGCCAGCCCTCTTATCAGAATAGATTTCAGATACACTGAGATCATAAAATACTACTAAATCTTCCCCTCAAGATAGACCACCCCTCTAATAAAGAACAAGGTAACGAAGGCCAGCCCTCTTATCAGAATAGATTTCAGATACACTGAGATCATAAAATACTACTAAATCGCCCTCTCAAGATAGACCACCCCTCTTATAAAGAACAAGGTAACAAAGGCCAGCCCTCTTATCAGAATAGATTTCAGATACACAGATCATAAAATACTACTAAATCACCCTCTCAAGAGAGACCACCCCTCTAATAAAGAATAAGGTAACAAAGGCCAGCCCTCTTATCAGAATAGATTTCAGATACACAGATCATAAAATACTACTAAATCACCCTCTCAAGATAGACCACCCCTCTTATAAAGAACAAGGTAACAAAGGCCAGCCCTCTTATAAAGAACAAGGTAACAAAGGCCACCCCTCTTATAAAGAACAAGGTAACAAAGGCCAGTCCTCTTATAAAGAACAAGGTAACAAAGGCCAGCCCTTTTATAAAGAACAAGGTAACAAAGGCCAGCCCTCTTATAAAGAACAAGGTAACAAAGGCCAGCCCTCTTATAAAGAACAAGGTAACAAAGGCCACCCCTCTTATAAAGAACAAGGTAACAAAGGCCACCCCTCTTATAAAGAACAAGGTAACAAAGGCCAGCCCTCTTATAAAGAACAAGGTAACAAAGGCCAGCCCTCTTATAAAGAACAAGGTAACAAAGGCCAGCCCTTTTATAAAGAACAAGGTAACAAAGGCCAGCCCTCTTATAAAGAACAAGGTAATAAAGTCCAGCCCTCTTATAAAGAACAAGGTAACAAAGGCCAGCCCTCTTATAAAAAACAAGGTAACAAAGTCCAGCCCTCTTATAAAGAACAAGGTAACGAAGGCCAGCCCTCATATAAAGAACATGGTAACAAAGGCCAGCCCTCTTATAAAGAACAAGGTAATAAAGTCCAGCCCTCTTATAAAGAACAAGGTAACAAAGGCCAACCCTCTTATAAAGAACAAGGTAACAAAGGCAACCCCTCTTATAAAGAACAAGGTAACAAAGGCCACCCCTCTTATAAAAAATAAGGTAACAAAGGCCAGCCCTCTTATAAAGAACAAGGTAACAAAGGCCAGCCCTCTTATAAAAAACAAGGTAACAAAGGCCAGCCCTCTTATAAAGAACAAAGTAACAAAGGCCACCCCTCTTATAAAGAACAAGGTAACAAAGGCCAGCCCTCTTATAAAGAACAAGGTAACAAAGGCCAGCCCTCTTATAAAGAACAAGGTAACAAAGGCCAGCCCTCTAATAAAGAACAAGGTAATAAAGGCCATCCCTCTTATCAGAATATATTTCGGATACACAGATCATAAAATACTACTAAATCACCCCCTCAAGAGAGACCACCCCTCTTATAAAGAACAAGGTAACAAAGGCCAGCCCTCTTATAAAGAACAAGGTAACAAAGGCCAGCCCTCTTATAAAGAACAAGGTAACAAAGGCCACCCCTCTTGTAAAGAACAAGGTAACAAAGGCCACCCCTCTTATAAAGAACAAGGTAACAAAGGCCAGCCCTCTTATAAAGAACAAGGTAACAAAGGCCAGCCCTCTTATAAAGAACAAGGTAACAAAGGCCAGCCCTCTTATAAAGAACAAGGTAACAAAGGCCAGCCCTCTTATAAAGAACAAGGTAACAAAGGCCAGCCCTCTTATAAAAAACAAGGTAACAAAGGCCAGCCCTCTTATAAAGAACAAGGTAACAAAGGCCAGCTCTCTTATAAAGAACAAGGTAACAAAGGCCACCCCTCTTATAAAGAACAAGGTAACAAAGGCCACCCCTCTTATAAAGAACAAGGTAACAAAGGCCACCCCTCTTATAAAGAACAAGGTAACAAAGGCCAGCCCTCTTATAAAGAACGAGGTAACAAAGGCCAGCCGTCTTATAAAGAACAAGGTAACAAAGGCCAGCCCTCTTATCAGAATAGATTTCAGATACACTGAGATCATAAAATACTACTAAATCTCCCCCTCAAGATAGACCACCCCTCTTATAAAGAACAAGGTAACAAAGGCCAGCCCTCTTATCAGAATAGATTTCAGGGGTACTGAGATCATAAAATACTACTAAATCACCCCCTCAAGATAGACCACCCCTCTTATAAAGAACAAGGTAACAAAGGCCAGCCCTCTTATCAGAATAGATTTCAGATACACTGAGATCATAAAATACTACTAAATCATCCCCTCAAGATAGACCACCCCTCTTATAAAGAACAAGGTAACAAAGGCCAGCCCACTTGTCAGAATAGATTTCAGATACACTGAGATCATAAAATACTACTAAATATCCCCCTCAAGAGAGACCACCCATCTTATAAAGAACAAGGTAACAAAGGCCAGCCCTCTTATCAGAATAGATTTCAGGGGTACTGAGATCATAAAATACTACTAAATCATCCCCTCAAGATAGACCACCCCTCTTATAAAGAACAAGGTAACAAAGGCCAGCCCACTTGTCAGAATAGATTTCAGATACACTGAGATCATAAAATGCTACTAAATCTCCCCCTCAAGAGAGACCACCCCTCTTATAAAGAACAAGGTAACAAAGGCCAGCCCACTTGTCAGAATAGATTTCAGATACACAGATCATAAAATACTACTAAATCACCCCCTCAAGAGAGACTACCCCTCTAATAAAGAACAAGGTAACAAAGGCCAGCCCTCTTATCAGAATAGATTTCAGGGGCACTGAGACCATAAAATACTACTAAATCTCCCCCTCAAGAGAGACCACCCCTCTTATAAAGAACAAGGTAACAAAGGCCAGCCCTCTTATCAGAATAGATTTCAGATACACTGAGATCATAAAATACTACTAAATCTCCCCCTCAAGAGAGACCACCCCTGATATAAAGAACAAGGTAACAAAGGCCAGCCCTCTTATCAGAATAGATTTCAGGGGTACTGAGATCATAAAATACTACTAAATCACCCCCTCAAGATAGACCACCCCTCTTATAAAGAACAAGGTAACAAAGGCCAGCCCTCTTATCAGGATAGATTTCAGATACACTGAGATCATAAAATACTACTAAATCATCCCCTCAAGATAGACCACCCCTCTTATAAAGAACAAGGTAACAAAGGCCAGCCCACTTGTCAGAATAGATTTCAGATACACTGAGATCATAAAATACTACTAAATATCCCCCTCAAGAGAGACCACCCATCTTATAAAGAACAAGGTAACAAAGGCCAGCCCTCTTATCAGAATAGATTTCAGGGGTACTGAGATCATAAAATACTACTAAATCACCCCCTCAAGATAGACCACCCCTCTTATAAAGAACAAGGTAACAAAGGCCAGCCCTCTTATCAGAATAGATTTCAGATACATTGAGATCATAAAATACTACTAAATCATCCCCTCAAGATAGACCACCCCTCTTATAAAGAACAAGGTAACAAAGGCCAGCCCACTTGTCAGAATAGATTTCAGATACACAGATCATAAAATACTACTAAATCACCCCCTCAAGAGAGACTACCCCTCTAATAAAGAACAAGGTAACAAAGGCCAGCCCTCTTATCAGAATAGATTTCAGATACACTGAGATCATAAAATACTACTAAATCTCCCCCTCAAGATAGACCACCCCTCTTATAAAGAAAAAGGTAACAAAGGCCAGCCCTCTTATCAGAATAGATTTCAGGGGCACTGAGATCATAAAATACTACTAAATCACCCCCTCAAGATAGACCACCCCTCTTATAAAGAACAAGGTAACAAAGGCCAGCCCACTTATCAGAATAGATTTCAGATACACAGATCATAAAATACTACTAAATCGCCCTCTCAAGATAGACCACCCCTCTTATAAAGAACAAGGTAACAAAGGCCAGCCCTCTTATCAGAATAGATTTCAGATACACAGATCATAAAATACTACTAAATCACCCTCTCAAGAGAGACCACCCCTCTAATAAAGAACAAGGTAACAAAGGCCAGCCCTCTTATCAGAATAGATTTCAGATACACAGATCATAAAATACTACTAAATCACCCTCTCAAGATAGACCACCCCTCTTATAAAGAACAAAGTAACAAAGGCCAGCCCTCTTATCAGAATAGATTTCAGGGGCACTGAGATCATAAAATACTACTAAATCTCCCCCTCAAGATAGACCACCCCTCTTATAAAGAACAAGGTAACAAAGGCCAACCCTCTTATCAGAATAGATTTCAGATACACTGAGATCATAAAATACTACTAAATCTCCCCCTCAAGATAGACCACCCCTCTAATAAAGAACAAGGTAACAAAGGCCAGCAGCCCTCTTATCAGAATAGATTTCAGATACACTGAGATCAAAAAATACTACTAAATCTCCCCCTCAAGATAGACCACCCCTCTTATAAAGAACAAGGTAACAAAGGCCAGCCCTCTTATCAGAATAGATTTCAGGGGCACTGAGATCATAAAATACTACTAAATCTCCCCCTCAAGAGAGACCACCCCTCTTATAAAGAACAAGGTAACAAAGGCCAGCCCTCTTATCAGAATAGATTTCAGATACACTGAGATCATAAAATACTACTAAATCTCCCCCTCAAGAGAGACCACCCCTCTTATAAAGAACAAGGTAACAAAGGCCAGCCCTCTTATCAGAATAGATTTCAGGGGTACTGAGATCATAAAATACTACTAAATCATCCCCTCAAGATAGACCACCCCTCTTATAAAGAACAAGGTAACAAAGGCCAGCCCACTTGTCAGAATAGATTTCAGATACACTGAGATCATAAAATACTACTAAATCTCCCCCTCAAGAGAGACCACCCCTCTTATAAAGAACAAGGTAACAAAGGCCAGCCCTCTTATCAGAATAGATTTCAGATACACTGAGATCATAAAATACTACTAAATCACCCCCTCAAGATAGACCACCCCTCTTATAAAGAACAAGGTAACAAAGGCCAGCCCACTTGTCAGAATAGATTTCAGATACACTGAGATCATAAAATACTACTAAATCTCCCCCTCAAGAGAGACCACCCCTCTTATAAAGAACAAGGTAACAAAGGCCAGCCCACTTGTCAGAATAGATTTCAGATACACAGATCATAAAATACTACTAAATCTCCCCCTCAAGATAAACCACCCCTCTAATAAAGAACAAGGTAACAAAGGCCAGCCCTCTTATCAGAATAGATTTCAGATACACTGAGATCATAAAATACTACTAAATCACCCTCTCAAGATAGACCACCCCTCTTATAAAGAACAAGGTAACAAAGGCCAGCCCTCTTATCAGAATAGATTTCAGATGCACTGAGATCATAAAATACTACTAAATCTCCCCCTAAAGATAGACCACCCCTCTTATAAAGAACAAGGTAACAAAGGCCAGCCCTCTTATCAGAATAGATTTCAGATACACTGAGATCATAAAATACTACTAAATCTCCCCCTCAAGATAGACCACCCCTCTAATAAAGAACAAGGTAACAAAGGCCAGCCCTCTTATCAGAATAGATTTCAGATACACTGAGATCATAAAATACTACTAAATCGCCCTCTCAAGATAGACCACCCCTCTTATAAAGAACAAGGTAACAAAGGCCAGCCCTCTTATCAGAATAGATTTCAGATACACAGATCATAAAATACTACTAAATCACCCTCTCAAGAGAGACCACCCCTCTAATAAAGAACAAGGTAACAAAGGCCAGCCCTCTTATCAGAATAGATTTCAGATACACAGATCATAAAATACTACTAAATCACCCTCTCAAGATAGACCACCCCTCTTATAAAGAACAAGGTAACAAAGGCCAGCCCTCTTATAAAGAACAAGGTAACAAAGGCCAGCCCTCTTATAAAGAACAAGGTAACAAAGGCCAGCCCTTTTATAAAGAACAAGGTAACAAAGGCCAACCCTCTTATAAAGAACAAGGTAATAAAGTCCAGCCCTCTTATAAAGAACAAGGTAACAAAGGCCAGCCCTCTTATAAAAAACAAGGTAACAAAGTCCAGCCCTCTTATAAAGAACAAGGTAACGAAGGCCAACCCTCATATAAAGAACATGGTAACAAAGGCCAGCCCTCTTATAAAGAACAAGGTAACAAAGGCCACCCCTCTTATAAAAAATAAGGTAACAAAGGCCAGCCCTCTTATAAAGAACAAGGTAACAAAGGCCAGCCCTCTTATAAAAAACAAGGTAACAAAGGCCAGCCTTCTTATAAAGAACAAAGTAACAAAGGCCACCCCTCTTATAAAGAACAAGGTAACAAAGGCCAGCCCTCTTATAAAGAACAAGGTAACAAAGGCCAGCCCTCTTATAAAGAACAAGGTAACAAAGGCCAGCCCTCTTATAAAGAACAAGGTAATAAAGGCCATCCCACTTATCAGAATAGATTTCGGATACACAGATCATAAAATACTACTAAATCACCCCCTCAAGAGAGACCACCCCTCTTATAAAGAACAAGGTAACAAAGGCCAGCCCTCTTATAAAGAACAAGGTAACAAAGGCCAGCCCTCTTATAAAGAACAAGGTAACAAAGGCCACCCCTCTTGTAAAGAACAAGGTAACAAAGGCCACCCCTCTTATAAAGAACAAGGTAACAAAGGCCAGCCCTCTTATAAAGAACAAGGTAACAAAGGCCAGCCCTCTTATAAAGAACAAGGTAACAAAGGCCAGCCCTCTTATAAAGAACAAGGTAACAAAGGCCAGCCCTCTTATAAAAAACAAGGTAACAAAGTCCAGCCCTCTTATAAAGAACAAGGTAACAAAGGCCAGCCCTCTTATAAAGAACAAGGTAACAAAGGCCAGCCCTCTTATAAAAAACAAGGTAACAAAGGCCAGCCCTCTTATAAAGAACAAGGTAACAAAGGCCAGCTCTCTTATAAAGAACAAGGTAACAAAGGCCACCCCTCTTATAAAGAACAAGGTAACAAAGGCCACCCCTCTTATAAAGAACAAGGTAACAAAGGCCACCCCTCTTATAAAGAACAAGGTAACAAAGGCCAGCCCTCTTATAAAGAACGAGGTAACAAAGGCCAGCCCTCTTATTAAGAACAAGGTAACAAAGGCCAGCCCTCTTATAAAGAACAAGGTAACAAAGGCCTGCACTCTTATAAAGAACAAGGTAACAAAGGCCACCCCTCTTATAAAGAACAAGGTAACAAAGGCCAGCCCTCTTATAAAGAACAAGGTAACAAAGGCCAGCCCTCTTATCAGAATAGATTTCAGATACACAGATCATAAAATACTACTAAATCACCCCCTCAAGAGAGACCACCCCTCTTATAAAGAACAAGGTAACAAAGGCCAGCCCTCTTATAAAGAACAAGGTAACAAAGGCCAGCCCTCTTATAAAGAACAAGGTAACAAAGCCCAGCCCTCTTATAAAGAACAAGGTAACAAAGGCCAGCCCTCTTATAAAGAACAAGGTAACAAAGGCCCGCCCTCTTATAAAGAACAAGGTAATAAAGGCCAGCCCTCTTATAAAGAACAAGGTAACAAAGGCCAGCCCTCTTATAAAGAACAAGGTAACAAAGGCCAGCCCTCTTATAAAGAACAAGGTAACAAAGGCCAGCCCTCTTATAAAGAACAAGGTAATAAAGTCCAGCCCTCTTATAAAGAACAAGGTAACAAAGGCCAGCCCTCTTATAAAAAACAAGGTAACAAAGTCCAGCCCTCTTATAAAGAACAAGGTAACAAAGGCCAGCCCTCTTATAAAGAACAAGGTAACAAAGGCCAGCCCTCTTATAAAGAACAAGGTAGCAAAGGCCAGCCCTCTTATAAAGAACAAGGTAACAAAGGCCAGCCCTCTTATGAAGAACAAGGTAATAAAGTCCAGCCCTCTTATAAAGAACAAGGTAACAAAGGCCAGCCCTCTTATAAAAAACAAGGTAACAAAGTCCAGCCCTCTTATAAAGAACAAGGTAACAAAGGCCAGCCCTCTTATAAAGAACAAGGTAACAAAGGCCAGCCCTCTTATAAAGAACAAGGTAACAAAGGCCAGCCCTCTTATAAAGAACAAGGTAACAAAGGCCAGCCCTCTTATAAAGAACAAGGTAACAAAAGGCCAGCCCTCTTATAAAAAACAAGGTAACAAAGGCCAGCCCTCTTATAAAGAACAAGGTAACAAAGGCCAGCCCTCTTATAAAGAACAAGGTCATAAAGTCCAGCCCTCTTATAAAGAACAAGGTAACAAAGGCCAGCCCTCTTATAAAGAACAAGGTAACAAAGGCCAGCCCTCTTATAAAGAACAAGGTAACAAAGGCCCGCCCTCTTATAAAGAACAAGGTAATAAAGGCCAGCCCTCTTATAAAGAACAAGCTAACAAAAGCCAGCCCTCTTATAAAGAACAAGGTAACAAAGGCCAGCCCTCTTATAAAGAACAAGGTAACAAATGCCAGCCCTCTTATAAAGAACAAGGTAATAAAGTCCAGCCCTCTTATAAAGAACAAGGTAACAAAGGCCAGCCCTCTTATAAAAAACAAGGTAACAAAGTCCAGCCCTCTTATAAAGAACAAGGTAACAAAGGCCAGCCCTCTTATAAAAAACAAGGTAACAAAGTCCAGCCCTCTTATAAAGAACAAGGTAACGAAGGCCAGCCCTCATATAAAGAACATGGTAACAAAGGCCAGCCCTCTTATAAAGAACAAGGTAATAAAGTCCAGCCCTCTTATAAAGAACAAGGTAACAAAGGCCACCCCTCTTATAAAGAACAAGGTAACAAAGGCAACCCCTCTTATAAAGAACAAGGTAACAAAGGCCACCCCTCTTATAAAAAATAAGGTAACAAAGGCCAGCCCTCTTATAAAGAACAAGGTAACAAAGGCCAGCCCTCTTATAAAAAACAAGGTAACAAAGGCCAGCCCTCTTATAAAGAACAAAGTAACAAAGGCCACCCCTCTTATAAAGAACAAGGTAACAAAGGCCAGCCCTCTTATAAAGAACAAGGTAACAAAGGCCAGCCCTCTTATAAAGAACAAGGTAACAAAGGCCAGCCCTCTAATAAAGAACAAGGTAATAAAGGCCATCCCTCTTATCAGAATAGATTTCGGATACACAGATCATAAAATACTACTAAATCACCCCCTCAAGAGAGACCACCCCTCTTATAAAGAACAAGGTAACAAAGGCCAGCCCTCTTATAAAGAACAAGGTAACAAAGGCCAGCCCTCTTATAAAGAACAAGGTAACAAAGGCCACCCCTCTTGTAAAGAACAAGGTAACAAAGGCCACCCCTCTTATAAAGAACAAGGTAACAAAGGCCACCCCTCTTATAAAGAACAAGGTAACAAAGGCCAGCCCTCTTATAAAGAACAAGGTAACAAAGGCCAGCCCTCTTATAAAGAACAAGGTAACAAAGGCCAGCCCTCTTATAAAGAACAAGGTAACAAAGGCCAGCCCTCTTATAAAAAACAAGGTAACAAAGTCCAGCCCTCTTATAAAGAACAAGGTAACAAAGGCCAGCCCTCTTATAAAGAACAAGGTAACAAAGGCCAGCCCTCTTATAAAAAACAAGGTAACAAAGGCCAGCCCTCTTATAAAGAACAAGGTAACAAAGGCCAGCTCTCTTATAAAGAACAAGGTAACAAAGGCCACCCCTCTTATAAAGAACAAGGTAACAAAGGCCACCCCTCTTATAAAGAACAAGGTAACAAAGGCCACCCCTCTTATAAAGAACAAGGTAACAAAGGCCAGCCCTCTTATAAAGAACGAGGTAACAAAGGCCAGCCCTCTTATTAAGAACAAGGTAACAAAGGCCAGCCCTCTTATAAAGAACAAGGTAACAAAGGCCTGCACTCTTATAAAGAACAAGGTAACAAAGGCCACCCCTCTTATAAAGAACAAGGTAACAAAGGCCACCCCTCTTATAAAGAACAAGGTAACAAAGGCCAGCCCTCTTATAAAGAACAAGGTAACAAAGGCCAGCCCTCTTATCAGAATAGATTTCAGATACACAGATCATAAAATACTACTAAATCACCCCCTCAAGAGAGACCACCCCTCTTATAAAGAACAAGGTAACAAAGGCCAGCCCTCTTATAAAGAACAAGGTAACAAAGGACAGCCCTCTTATAAAGAACAAGGTAACAAAGCCCAGCCCTCTTATAAAGAACAAGGTAACAAAGGCCAGCCCTCTTATAAAGAACAAGGTAACAAAGGCCCGCCCTCTTATAAAGAACAAGGTAATAAAGGCCAGCCCTCTTATAAAGAACAAGGTAACAAAGGCCAGCCCTCTTATAAAGAACAAGGTAACAAAGGCCAGCCCTCTTATAAAGAACAAGGTAACAAAGGCCAGCCCTCTTATAAAGAACAAGGTAATAAAGTCCAGCCCTCTTATAAAGAACAAGGTAACAAAGGCCAGCCCTCTTATAAAAAACAAGGTAACAAAGTCCAGCCCTCTTATAAAGAACAAGGTAACAAAGGCCAGCCCTCTTATAAAGAACAAGGTAACAAAGGCCAGCCCTCTTATAAAGAACAAGGTAGCAAAGGCCAGCCCTCTTATAAAGAACAAGGTAACAAAGGCCAGCCCTCTTATGAAGAACAAGGTAATAAAGTCCAGCCCTCTTATAAAGAACAAGGTAACAAAGGCCAGCCCTCTTATAAAAAACAAGGTAACAAAGTCCAGCCCTCTTATAAAGAACAAGGTAACAAAGGCCAGCCCTCTTATAAAGAACAAGGTAACAAAGGCCAGCCCTCTTATAAAGAACAAGGTAACAAAGGCCAGCCCTCTTATAAAGAACAAGGTAACAAAGGCCAGCCCTCTTATAAAGAACAAGGTAACAAAAGGCCAGCCCTCTTATAAAAAACAAGGTAACAAAGGCCAGCCCTCTTATAAAGAACAAGGTAACAAAGGCCAGCCCTCTTATAAAGAACAAGGTCATAAAGTCCAGCCCTCTTATAAAGAACAAGGTAACAAAGGCCAGCCCTCTTATAAAGAACAAGGTAACAAAGGCCAGCCCTCTTATAAAGAACAAGGTAACAAAGGCCCGCCCTCTTATAAAGAACAAGGTAATAAAGGCCAGCCCTCTTATAAAGAACAAGCTAACAAAAGCCAGCCCTCTTATAAAGAACAAGGTAACAAAGGCCAGCCCTCTTATAAAGAACAAGGTAACAAATGCCAGCCCTCTTATAAAGAACAAGGTAATAAAGTCCAGCCCTCTTATAAAGAACAAGGTAACAAAGGCCAGCCCTCTTATAAAAAACAAGGTAACAAAGTCCAGCCCTCTTATAAAGAACAAGGTAACAAAGGCCAGCCCTCTTATAAAAAACAAGGTAACAAAGTCCAGCCCTCTTATAAAGAACAAGGTAACGAAGGCCAGCCCTCATATAAAGAACATGGTAACAAAGGCCAGCCCTCTTATAAAGAACAAGGTAATAAAGTCCAGCCCTCTTATAAAGAACAAGGTAACAAAGGCCACCCCTCTTATAAAGAACAAGGTAACAAAGGCAACCCCTCTTATAAAGAACAAGGTAACAAAGGCCACCCCTCTTATAAAAAATAAGGTAACAAAGGCCAGCCCTCTTATAAAGAACAAGGTAACAAAGGCCAGCCCTCTTATAAAAAACAAGGTAACAAAGGCCAGCCCTCTTATAAAGAACAAAGTAACAAAGGCCACCCCTCTTATAAAGAACAAGGTAACAAAGGCCAGCCCTCTTATAAAGAACAAGGTAACAAAGGCCAGCCCTCTTATAAAGAACAAGGTAACAAAGGCCAGCCCTCTAATAAAGAACAAGGTAATAAAGGCCATCCCTCTTATCAGAATAGATTTCGGATACACAGATCATAAAATACTACTAAATCACCCCCTCAAGAGAGACCACCCCTCTTATAAAGAACAAGGTAACAAAGGCCAGCCCTCTTATAAAGAACAAGGTAACAAAGGCCAGCCCTCTTATAAAGAACAAGGTAACAAAGGCCACCCCTCTTGTAAAGAACAAGGTAACAAAGGCCACCCCTCTTATAAAGAACAAGGTAACAAAGGCCACCCCTCTTATAAAGAACAAGGTAACAAAGGCCAGCCCTCTTATAAAGAACAAGGTAACAAAGGCCAGCCCTCTTATAAAGAACAAGGTAACAAAGGCCAGCCCTCTTATAAAGAACAAGGTAACAAAGGCCAGCCCTCTTATAAAAAACAAGGTAACAAAGTCCAGCCCTCTTATAAAGAACAAGGTAACAAAGGCCAGCCCTCTTATAAAGAACAAGGTAACAAAGGCCAGCCCTCTTATAAAAAACAAGGTAACAAAGGCCAGCCCTCTTATAAAGAACAAGGTAACAAAGGCCAGCTCTCTTATAAAGAACAAGGTAACAAAGGCCACCCCTCTTATAAAGAACAAGGTAACAAAGGCCACCCCTCTTATAAAGAACAAGGTAACAAAGGCCAGCCCTCTTATAAAGAACAAGGTAACAAAGGCCAGCCCTCTTATAAAGAACGAGGTAACAAAGGCCAGCCCTCTTATAAAGAACAAGGTAACAAAGGCCAGCCCTCTTATCAGAATAGATTTCAGATACACTGAGATCATAAAATACTACTAAATCTCCCCCTCAAGATAGACCACCCCTCTTATAAAGAACAAGGTAACAAAGGCCAGCCCTCTTATCAGAATAGATTTCAGATACACAGATCATAAAATACTACTAAATCACCCTCTCAAGAGAGACCACCCCTCTAATAAAGAACAAGGTAACAAAGGCCAGCCCTCTTATCAGAATAGATTTCAGATACACAGATCATAAAATACTACTAAATCACCCTCTCAAGATAGACCACCCCTCTTATAAAGAACAAAGTAACAAAGGCCAGCCCTCTTATCAGAATAGATTTCAGGGGCACTGAGATCATAAAATACTACTAAATCTCCCCCTCAAGATAGACCACCCCTCTTATAAAGAACAAGGTAACAAAGGCCAACCCTCTTATCAGAATAGATTTCAGATACACTGAGATCATAAAATACTACTAAATCTCCCCCTCAAGATAGACCACCCCTCTAATAAAGAACAAGGTAACAAAGGCCAGCAGCCCTCTTATCAGAATAGATTTCAGATACACTGAGATCATAAAATACTACTAAATCTCCCCCTCAAGATAGACCACCCCTCTTATAAAGAACAAGGTAACAAAGGCCAGCCCTCTTATCAGAATAGATTTCAGGGGCACTGAGATCATAAAATACTACTAAATCTCCCCCTCAAGAGAGACCACCCCTCTTATAAAGAACAAGGTAACAAAGGCCAGCCCTCTTATCAGAATAGATTTCAGATACACTGAGATCATAAAATACTACTAAATCTCCCCCTCAAGAGAGACCACCCCTCTTATAAAGAACAAGGTAACAAAGGCCAGCCCTCTTATCAGAATAGATTTCAGGGGTACTGAGATCATAAAATACTACTAAATCACCCCCTCAAGATAAGACCACCCCTCTTATAAAGAACAAGGTAACAAAGGCCAGCCCACTTGTCAGAATAGATTTCAGATACACTGAGATCATAAAATACTACTAAATCTCCCCCTCAAGAGAGACCACCCCTCTTATAAAGAACAAGGTAACAAAGGCCAGCCCTCTTATCAGAATAGATTTCAGATACACTGAGATCATAAAATACTACTAAATCACCCCCTCAAGATAGACCACCCCTCTTATAAAGAACAAGGTAACAAAGGCCAGCCCACTTGTCAGAATAGATTTCAGATACACTTGAGATCATAAAATACTACTAAATCTCCCCCTCAAGAGAGACCACCCCTCTTATAAAGAACAAGGTAACAAAGGCCAGCCCACTTGTCAGAATAGATTTCAGATACACTGAGATCATAAAATACTACTAAATCTCCCCCTCAAGATAAACCACCCCTCTAATAAAGAACAAGGTAACAAAGGCCAGCCCACTTGTCAGAATAGATTTCAGATACACTGAGATCATAAAATACTACTAAATCTCCCCCTCAAGATAAACCACCCCTCTTATAAAGAACAAGGTAACAAAGGCCAGCCCTCTTATAAAGAACGAGGTAACAAAGGCCAGCCCTCTTATTAAGAACAAGGTAACAAAGGCCAGCCCTCTTATAAAGAACAAGGTAACAAAGGCCTGCACTCTTATAAAGAACAAGGTAACAAAGGCCACCCCTCTTATAAAGAACAAGGTAACAAAGGCCAGCCCTCTTATAAAGAACAAGGTAACAAAGGCCAGCCCTCTTATCAGAATAGATTTCAGATACACAGATCATAAAATACTACTAAATCACCCCCTCAAGAGAGACCACCCCTCTTATAAAGAACAAGGTAACAAAGGCCAGCCCTCTTATAAAGAACAAGGTAACAAAGGCCAGCCCTCTTATAAAGAACAAGGTAACAAAGCCCAGCCCTCTTATAAAGAACAAGGTAACAAAGGCCAGCCCTCTTATAAAGAACAAGGTAACAAAGGCCCGCCCTCTTATAAAGAACAAGGTAATAAAGGCCAGCCCTCTTATAAAGAACAAGGTAACAAAGGCCAGCCCTCTTATAAAGAACAAGGTAACAAAGGCCAGCCCTCTTATAAAGAACAAGGTAACAAAGGCCAGCCCTCTTATAAAGAACAAGGTAATAAAGTCCAGCCCTCTTATAAAGAACAAGGTAACAAAGGCCAGCCCTCTTATAAAAAACAAGGTAACAAAGTCCAGCCCTCTTATAAAGAACAAGGTAACAAAGGCCAGCCCTCTTATAAAGAACAAGGTAACAAAGGCCAGCCCTCTTATAAAGAACAAGGTAGCAAAGGCCAGCCCTCTTATAAAGAACAAGGTAACAAAGGCCAGCCCTCTTATGAAGAACAAGGTAATAAAGTCCAGCCCTCTTATAAAGAACAAGGTAACAAAGGCCAGCCCTCTTATAAAAAACAAGGTAACAAAGTCCAGCCCTCTTATAAAGAACAAGGTAACAAAGGCCAGCCCTCTTATAAAGAACAAGGTAACAAAGGCCAGCCCTCTTATAAAGAACAAGGTAACAAAGGCCAGCCCTCTTATAAAGAACAAGGTAACAAAGGCCAGCCCTCTTATAAAGAACAAGGTAACAAAAGGCCAGCCCTCTTATAAAAAACAAGGTAACAAAGGCCAGCCCTCTTATAAAGAACAAGGTAACAAAGGCCAGCCCTCTTATAAAGAACAAGGTCATAAAGTCCAGCCCTCTTATAAAGAACAAGGTAACAAAGGCCAGCCCTCTTATAAAGAACAAGGTAACAAAGGCCAGCCCTCTTATAAAGAACAAGGTAACAAAGGCCCGCCCTCTTATAAAGAACAAGGTAATAAAGGCCAGCTCTCTTATAAAGAACAAGCTAACAAAAGCCAGCCCTCTTATAAAGAACAAGGTAACAAAGGCCAGCCCTCTTATAAAGAACAAGGTAACAAATGCCAGCCCTCTTATAAAGAACAAGGTAATAAAGTCCAGCCCTCTTATAAAGAACAAGGTAACAAAGGCCAGCCCTCTTATAAAAAACAAGGTAACAAAGTCCAGCCCTCTTATAAAGAACAAGGTAACAAAGGCCAGCCCTCTTATAAAAAACAAGGTAACAAAGTCCAGCCCTCTTATAAAGAACAAGGTAACGAAGGCCAGCCCTCATATAAAGAACATGGTAACAAAGGCCAGCCCTCTTATAAAGAACAAGGTAATAAAGTCCAGCCCTCTTATAAAGAACAAGGTAACAAAGGCCACCCCTCTTATAAAGAACAAGGTAACAAAGGCAACCCCTCTTATAAAGAACAAGGTAACAAAGGCCACCCCTCTTATAAAAAATAAGGTAACAAAGGCCAGCCCTCTTATAAAGAACAAGGTAACAAAGGCCAGCCCTCTTATAAAAAACAAGGTAACAAAGGCCAGCCCTCTTATAAAGAACAAAGTAACAAAGGCCACCCCTCTTATAAAGAACAAGGTAACAAAGGCCAGCCCTCTTATAAAGAACAAGGTAACAAAGGCCAGCCCTCTTATAAAGAACAAGGTAACAAAGGCCAGCCCTCTAATAAAGAACAAGGTAATAAAGGCCATCCCTCTTATCAGAATAGATTTCGGATACACAGATCATAAAATACTACTAAATCACCCCCTCAAGAGAGACCACCCCTCTTATAAAGAACAAGGTAACAAAGGCCAGCCCTCTTATAAAGAACAAGGTAACAAAGGCCAGCCCTCTTATAAAGAACAAGGTAACAAAGGCCACCCCTCTTGTAAAGAACAAGGTAACAAAGGCCACCCCTCTTATAAAGAACAAGGTAACAAAGGCCACCCCTCTTATAAAGAACAAGGTAACAAAGGCCAGCCCTCTTATAAAGAACAAGGTAACAAAGGCCAGCCCTCTTATAAAGAACAAGGTAACAAAGGCCAGCCCTCTTATAAAGAACAAGGTAACAAAGGCCAGCCCTCTTATAAAAAACAAGGTAACAAAGTCCAGCCCTCTTATAAAGAACAAGGTAACAAAGGCCAGCCCTCTTATAAAGAACAAGGTAACAAAGGCCAGCCCTCTTATAAAAAACAAGGTAACAAAGGCCAGCCCTCTTATAAAGAACAAGGTAACAAAGGCCAGCTCTCTTATAAAGAACAAGGTAACAAAGGCCACCCCTCTTATAAAGAACAAGGTAACAAAGGCCACCCCTCTTATAAAGAACAAGGTAACAAAGGCCAGCCCTCTTATAAAGAACAAGGTAACAAAGGCCAGCCCTCTTATAAAGAACGAGGTAACAAAGGCCAGCCCTCTTATAAAGAACAAGGTAACAAAGGCCAGCCCTCTTATCAGAATAGATTTCAGATACACTGAGATCATAAAATACTACTAAATCTCCCCCTCAAGATAGACCACCCCTCTTATAAAGAACAAGGTAACAAAGGCCAGCCCTCTTATCAGAATAGATTTCAGATACACAGATCATAAAATACTACTAAATCACCCTCTCAAGAGAGACCACCCCTCTAATAAAGAACAAGGTAACAAAGGCCAGCCCTCTTATCAGAATAGATTTCAGATACACAGATCATAAAATACTACTAAATCACCCTCTCAAGATAGACCACCCCTCTTATAAAGAACAAAGTAACAAAGGCCAGCCCTCTTATCAGAATAGATTTCAGGGGCACTGAGATCATAAAATACTACTAAATCTCCCCCTCAAGATAGACCACCCCTCTTATAAAGAACAAGGTAACAAAGGCCAACCCTCTTATCAGAATAGATTTCAGATACACTGAGATCATAAAATACTACTAAATCTCCCCCTCAAGATAGACCACCCCTCTAATAAAGAACAAGGTAACAAAGGCCAGCAGCCCTCTTATCAGAATAGATTTCAGATACACTGAGATCATAAAATACTACTAAATCTCCCCCTCAAGATAGACCACCCCTCTTATAAAGAACAAGGTAACAAAGGCCAGCCCTCTTATCAGAATAGATTTCAGGGGCACTGAGATCATAAAATACTACTAAATCTCCCCCTCAAGAGAGACCACCCCTCTTATAAAGAACAAGGTAACAAAGGCCAGCCCTCTTATCAGAATAGATTTCAGATACACTGAGATCATAAAATACTACTAAATCTCCCCCTCAAGAGAGACCACCCCTCTTATAAAGAACAAGGTAACAAAGGCCAGCCCTCTTATCAGAATAGATTTCAGGGGTACTGAGATCATAAAATACTACTAAATCACCCCCTCAAGATAAGACCACCCCTCTTATAAAGAACAAGGTAACAAAGGCCAGCCCACTTGTCAGAATAGATTTCAGATACACTGAGATCATAAAATACTACTAAATCTCCCCCTCAAGAGAGACCACCCCTCTTATAAAGAACAAGGTAACAAAGGCCAGCCCTCTTATCAGAATAGATTTCAGATACACTGAGATCATAAAATACTACTAAATCACCCCCTCAAGATAGACCACCCCTCTTATAAAGAACAAGGTAACAAAGGCCAGCCCACTTGTCAGAATAGATTTCAGATACACTTGAGATCATAAAATACTACTAAATCTCCCCCTCAAGAGAGACCACCCCTCTTATAAAGAACAAGGTAACAAAGGCCAGCCCACTTGTCAGAATAGATTTCAGATACACTGAGATCATAAAATACTACTAAATCTCCCCCTCAAGATAAACCACCCCTCTAATAAAGAACAAGGTAACAAAGGCCAGCCCTCTTATCAGAATAGATTTCAGATACACTGAGATCATAAAATACTACTAAATCACCCTCTCAAGATAGACCACCCCTCTTATAAAGAACAAGGTAACAAAGGCCAGCCCTCTTATCAGAATAGATTTCAGATGCACTGAGATCATAAAATACTACTAAATCTCCCCCTAAAGATAGACCACCCCTCTTATAAAGAACAAGGTAACAAAGGCCAGCCCTCTTATCAGAATAGATTTCAGATACACTGAGATCATAAAATACTACTAAATCTCCCCCTCAAGATAGACCACCCCTCTAATAAAGAACAAGGTAACGAAGGCCAGCCCTCTTATCAGAATAGATTTCAGATACACTGAGATCATAAAATACTACTAAATCGCCCTCTCAAGATAGACCACCCCTCTTATAAAGAACAAGGTAACAAAGGCCAGCCCTCTTATCAGAATAGATTTCAGATACACAGATCATAAAATACTACTAAATCACCCTCTCAAGAGAGACCACCCCTCTAATAAAGAACAAGGTAACAAAGGCCAGCCCTCTTATCAGAATAGATTTCAGATACACAGATCATAAAATACTACTAAATCACCCTCTCAAGATAGACCACCCCTCTTATAAAGAACAAGGTAACAAAGGCCAGCCCTCTTATAAAGAACAAGGTAACAAAGGCCAGCCCTCTTATAAAGAACAAGGTAACAAAGGCCACCCCTCTTATAAAGAACAAGGTAACAAAGGCCAGTCCTCTTATAAAGAACAAGGTAACAAAGGCCAGCCCTTTTATAAAGAACAAGGTAACAAAGGCCAGCCCTCTTATAAAGAACAAGGTAACAAAGGCCAGCCCTCTTATAAAGAACAAGGTAACAAAGGCCACCCCTCTTATAAAGAACAAGGTAACAAAGGCCAGCCCTCTTATAAAGAACAAGGTAACAAAGGCCAGCCCTCTTATAAAGAACAAGGTAACAAAGGCCAGCCCTCTTATAAAGAACAAGGTAACAAAGGCCAGCCCTTTTATAAAGAACAAGGTAACAAAGGCCAGCCCTCTTATAAAGAACAAGGTAATAAAGTCCAGCCCTCTTATAAAGAACAAGGTAACAAAGGCCAGCCCTCTTATAAAAAACAAGGTAACAAAGTCCAGCCCTCTTATAAAGAACAAGGTAACGAAGGCCAGCCCTCATATAAAGAACATGGTAACAAAGGCCAGCCCTCTTATAAAGAACAAGGTAATAAAGTCCAGCCCTCTTATAAAGAACAAGGTAACAAAGGCCAACCCTCTTATAAAGAACAAGGTAACAAAGGCAACCCCTCTTATAAAGAACAAGGTAACAAAGGCCACCCCTCTTATAAAAAATAAGGTAACAAAGGCCAGCCCTCTTATAAAGAACAAGGTAACAAAGGCCAGCCCTCTTATAAAAAACAAGGTAACAAAGGCCAGCCCTCTTATAAAGAACAAAGTAACAAAGGCCACCCCTCTTATAAAGAACAAGGTAACAAAGGCCAGCCCTCTTATAAAGAACAAGGTAACAAAGGCCAGCCCTCTTATAAAGAACAAGGTAACAAAGGCCAGCCCTCTAATAAAGAACAAGGTAATAAAGGCCATCCCTCTTATCAGAATATATTTCGGATACACAGATCATAAAATACTACTAAATCACCCCCTCAAGAGAGACCACCCCTCTTATAAAGAACAAGGTAACAAAGGCCAGCCCTCTTATAAAGAACAAGGTAACAAAGGCCAGCCCTCTTATAAAGAACAAGGTAACAAAGGCCACCCCTCTTGTAAAGAACAAGGTAACAAAGGCCACCCCTCTTATAAAGAACAAGGTAACAAAGGCCAGCCCTCTTATAAAGAACAAGGTAACAAAGGCCAGCCCTCTTATAAAGAACAAGGTAACAAAGGCCAGCCCTCTTATAAAGAACAAGGTAACAAAGGCCAGCCCTCTTATAAAGAACAAGGTAACAAAGGCCAGCCCTCTTATAAAAAACAAGGTAACAAAGTCCAGCCCTCTTATAAAGAACAAGGTAACAAAGGCCAGCCCTCTTATAAAGAACAAGGTAACAAAGGCCAGCCCTCTTATAAAAAACAAGGTAACAAAGGCCAGCCCTCTTATAAAGAACAAGGTAACAAAGGCCAGCTCTCTTATAAAGAACAAGGTAACAAAGGCCACCCCTCTTATAAAGAACAAGGTAACAAAGGCCACCCCTCTTATAAAGAACAAGGTAACAAAGGCCACCCCTCTTATAAAGAACAAGGTAACAAAGGCCAGCCCTCTTATAAAGAACGAGGTAACAAAGGCCAGCCGTCTTATAAAGAACAAGGTAACAAAGGCCAGCCCTCTTATCAGAATAGATTTCAGATACACTGAGATCATAAAATACTACTAAATCTCCCCCTCAAGATAGACCACCCCTCTTATAAAGAACAAGGTAACAAAGGCCAGCCCTCTTATCAGAATAGATTTCAGGGGTACTGAGATCATAAAATACTACTAAATCACCCCCTCAAGATAGACCACCCCTCTTATAAAGAACAAGGTAACAAAGGCCAGCCCTCTTATCAGAATAGATTTCAGATACACTGAGATCATAAAATACTACTAAATCATCCCCTCAAGATAGACCACCCCTCTTATAAAGAACAAGGTAACAAAGGCCAGCCCACTTGTCAGAATAGATTTCAGATACACTGAGATCATAAAATACTACTAAATATCCCCCTCAAGAGAGACCACCCATCTTATAAAGAACAAGGTAACAAAGGCCAGCCCTCTTATCAGAATAGATTTCAGGGGTACTGAGATCATAAAATACTACTGAATCATCCCCTCAAGATAGACCACCCCTCTTATAAAGAACAAGGTAACAAAGGCCAGCCCACTTGTCAGAATAGATTTCAGATACACTGAGATCATAAAATACTACTAAATCTCCCCCTCAAGAGAGACCACCCCTCTTATAAAGAACAAGGTAACAAAGGCCAGCCCACTTGTCAGAATAGATTTCAGATACACAGATCATAAAATACTACTAAATCACCCCCTCAAGAGAGACTACCCCTCTAATAAAGAACAAGGTAACAAAGGCCAGCCCTCTTATCAGAATAGATTTCAGGGGCACTGAGACCATAAAATACTACTAAATCTCCCCCTCAAGAGAGACCACCCCTCTTATAAAGAACAAGGTAACAAAGGCCAGCCCTCTTATCAGAATAGATTTCAGATACACTGAGATCATAAAATACTACTAAATCTCCCTCTCAAGAGAGACCACCCCTGTTATAAAGAACAAGGTAACAAAGGCCAGCCCTCTTATCAGAATAGATTTCAGGGGTACTGAGATCATAAAATACTACTAAATCACCCCCCCAAGATAGACCACCCCTCTTATAAAGAACAAGGTAACAAAGGCCAGCCCTCTTATCAGGATAGATTTCAGATACACTGAGATCATAAAATACTACTAAATCATCCCCTCAAGATAGACCACCCCTCTTATAAAGAACAAGGTAACAAAGGCCAGCCCACTTGTCAGAATAGATTTCAGATACACTGAGATCATAAAATACTACTAAATATCCCCCTCAAGAGAGACCACCCATCTTATAAAGAACAAGGTAACAAAGGCCAGCCCTCTTATCAGAATAGATTTCAGGGGTACTGAGATCATAAAATACTACTAAATCACCCCCTCAAGATAGACCACCCCTCTTATAAAGAACAAGGTAACAAAGGCCAGCCCTCTTATCAGAATAGATTTCAGATACATTGAGATCATAAAATACTACTAAATCATCCCCTCAAGATAGACCACCCCTCTTATAAAGAACAAGGTAACAAAGGCCAGCCCACTTGTCAGAATAGATTTCAGATACACAGATCATAAAATACTACTAAATCACCCCCTCAAGAGAGACTACCCCTCTAATAAAGAACAAGGTAACAAAGGCCAGCCCTCTTATCAGAATAGATTTCAGATACACTGAGATCATAAAATACTACTAAATCTCCCCCTCAAGATAGACCACCCCTCTTATAAAGAAAAAGGTAACAAAGGCCAGCCCTCTTATCAGAATAGATTTCAGGGGCACTGAGATCATAAAATACTACTAAATCACCCCCTCAAGATAGACCACCCCTCTTATAAAGAACAAGGTAACAAAGGCCAGCCCACTTATCAGAATAGATTTCAGATACACAGATCATAAAATACTACTAAATCGCCCTCTCAAGATAGACCACCCCTCTTATAAAGAACAAGGTAACAAAGGCCAGCCCTCTTATCAGAATAGATTTCAGATACACAGATCATAAAATACTACTAAATCACCCTCTCAAGAGAGACCACCCCTCTAATAAAGAACAAGGTAACAAAGGCCAGCCCTCTTATCAGAATAGATTTCAGATACACAGATCATAAAATACTACTAAATCACCCTCTCAAGATAGACCACCCCTCTTATAAAGAACAAAGTAACAAAGGCCAGCCCTCTTATCAGAATAGATTTCAGGGGCACTGAGATCATAAAATACTACTAAATCTCCCCCTCAAGATAGACCACCCCTCTTATAAAGAACAAGGTAACAAAGGCCAACCCTCTTATCAGAATAGATTTCAGATACACTGAGATCATAAAATACTACTAAATCTCCCCCTCAAGATAGACCACCCCTCTAATAAAGAACAAGGTAACAAAGGCCAGCAGCCCTCTTATCAGAATAGATTTCAGATACACTGAGATCAAAAAATACTACTAAATCTCCCCCTCAAGATAGACCACCCCTCTTATAAAGAACAAGGTAACAAAGGCCAGCCCTCTTATCAGAATAGATTTCAGGGGCACTGAGATCATAAAATACTACTAAATCTCCCCCTCAAGAGAGACCACCCCTCTTATAAAGAACAAGGTAACAAAGGCCAGCCCTCTTATCAGAATAGATTTCAGATACACTGAGATCATAAAATACTACTAAATCTCCCCCTCAAGAGAGACCACCCCTCTTATAAAGAACAAGGTAACAAAGGCCAGCCCTCTTATCAGAATAGATTTCAGGGGTACTGAGATCATAAAATACTACTAAATCACCCCCTCAAGATAAGACCACCCCTCTTATAAAGAACAAGGTAACAAAGGCCAGCCCTCTTATCAGAATAGATTTCAGATACACTGAGATCATAAAATACTACTAAATCATCCCCTCAAGATAGACCACCCCTCTTATAAAGAACAAGGTAACAAAGGCCAGCCCACTTGTCAGAATAGATTTCAGATACACTGAGATCATAAAATACTACTAAATCTCCCCCTCAAGAGAGACCACCCCTCTTATAAAGAACAAGGTAACAAAGGCCAGCCCTCTTATCAGAATAGATTTCAGATACACTGAGATCATAAAATACTACTAAATCACCCCCTCAAGATAGACCACCCCTCTTATAAAGAACAAGGTAACAAAGGCCAGCCCACTTGTCAGAATAGATTTCAGATACACTGAGATCATAAAATACTACTAAATCTCCCCCTCAAGAGAGACCACCCCTCTTATAAAGAACAAGGTAACAAAGGCCAGCCCACTTGTCAGAATAGATTTCAGATACACAGATCATAAAATACTACTAAATCTCCCCCTCAAGATAAACCACCCCTCTAATAAAGAACAAGGTAACAAAGGCCAGCCCTCTTATCAGAATAGATTTCAGATACACTGAGATCATAAAATACTACTAAATCACCCTCTCAAGATAGACCACCCCTCTTATAAAGAACAAGGTAACAAAGGCCAGCCCTCTTATCAGAATAGATTTCAGATGCACTGAGATCATAAAATACTACTAAATCTCCCCCTAAAGATAGACCACCCCTCTTATAAAGAACAAGGTAACAAAGGCCAGCCCTCTTATCAGAATAGATTTCAGATACACTGAGATCATAAAATACTACTAAATCTCCCCCTCAAGATAGACCACCCCTCTAATAAAGAACAAGGTAACAAAGGCCAGCCCTCTTATCAGAATAGATTTCAGATACACTGAGATCATAAAATACTACTAAATCGCCCTCTCAAGATAGACCACCCCTCTTATAAAGAACAAGGTAACAAAGGCCAGCCCTCTTATCAGAATAGATTTCAGATACACAGATCATAAAATACTACTAAATCACCCTCTCAAGAGAGACCACCCCTCTAATAAAGAACAAGGTAACAAAGGCCAGCCCTCTTATCAGAATAGATTTCAGATACACAGATCATAAAATACTACTAAATCACCCTCTCAAGATAGACCACCCCTCTTATAAAGAACAAGGTAACAAAGGCCAGCCCTCTTATAAAGAACAAGGTAACAAAGGCCAGCCCTCTTATAAAGAACAAGGTAACAAAGGCCACCCCTCTTATAAAGAACAAGGTAACAAAGGCCAGTCCTCTTATAAAGAACAAGGTAACAAAGGCCAGCCCTTTTATAAAGAACAAGGTAACAAAGGCCAGCCCTCTTATAAAGAACAAGGTAACAAAGGCCAGCCCTCTTATAAAGAACAAGGTAACAAAGGCCACCCCTCTTATAAAGAACAAGGTAACAAAGGCCAGCCCTCTTATAAAGAACAAGGTAACAAAGGCCAGCCCTCTTATAAAGAACAAGGTAACAAAGGCCAGCCCTCTTATAAAGAACAAGGTAACAAAGGCCAGCCCTTTTATAAAGAACAAGGTAACAAAGGCCAGCCCTCTTATAAAGAACAAGGTAATAAAGTCCAGCCCTCTTATAAAGAACAAGGTAACAAAGGCCAGCCCTCTTATAAAAAACAAGGTAACAAAGTCCAGCCCTCTTATAAAGAACAAGGTAACGAAGGCCAACCCTCATATAAAGAACATGGTAACAAAGGCCAGCCCTCTTATAAAGAACAAGGTAATAAAGTCCAGCCCTCTTATAAAGAACAAGGTAACAAAGGCCACCCCTCTTATAAAGAACAAGGTAACAAAGGACACCCCTCTTATAAAGAACAAGGTAACAAAGGCCACCCCTCTTATAAAAAATAAGGTAACAAAGGCCAGCCCTCTTATAAAGAACAAGGTAACAAAGGCCAGCCCTCTTATAAAAAACAAGGTAACAAAGGCCAGCCCTCTTATAAAGAACAAAGTAACAAAGGCCACCCCTCTTATAAAGAACAAGGTAACAAAGGCAAGCCCTCTTATAAAGAACAAGGTAACAAAGGCCAGCCCTCTTATAAAGAACAAGGTAACAAAGGCCAGCCCTCTTATAAAGAACAAGGTAATAAAGGCCATCCCACTTATCAGAATAGATTTCGGATACACAGATCATAAAATACTACTAAATCACCCCCTCAAGAGAGACCACCCCTCTTATAAAGAACAAGGTAACAAAGGCCAGCCCTCTTATAAAGAACAAGGTAACAAAGGCCAGCCCTCTTATAAAGAACAAGGTAACAAAGGCCACCCCTCTTGTAAAGAACAAGGTAACAAAGGCCACCCCTCTTATAAAGAACAAGGTAACAAAGGCCAGCCCTCTTATAAAGAACAAGGTAACAAAGGCCAGCCCTCTTATAAAGAACAAGGTAACAAAGGCCAGCCCTCTTATAAAGAACAAGGTAACAAAGGCCAGCCCTCTTATAAAAAACAAGGTAACAAAGTCCAGCCCTCTTATAAAGAACAAGGTAACAAAGGCCAGCCCTCTTATAAAGAACAAGGTAACAAAGGCCAGCCCTCTTATAAAAAACAAGGTAACAAAGGCCAGCCCTCTTATAAAGAACAAGGTAACAAAGGCCAGCTCTCTTATAAAGAACAAGGTAACAAAGGCCACCCCTCTTATAAAGAACAAGGTAACAAAGGCCACCCCTCTTATAAAGAACAAGGTAACAAAGGCCACCCCTCTTATAAAGAACAAGGTAACAAAGGCCAGCCCTCTTATAAAGAACGAGGTAACAAAGGCCAGCCCTCTTATTAAGAACAAGGTAACAAAGGCCAGCCCTCTTATAAAGAACAAGGTAACAAAGGCCTGCACTCTTATAAAGAACAAGGTAACAAAGGCCACCCCTCTTATAAAGAACAAGGTAACAAAGGCCAGCCCTCTTATAAAGAACAAGGTAACAAAGGCCAGCCCTCTTATCAGAATAGATTTCAGATACACAGATCATAAAATACTACTAAATCACCCCCTCAAGAGAGACCACCCCTCTTATAAAGAACAAGGTAACAAAGGCCAGCCCTCTTATAAAGAACAAGGTAACAAAGGCCAGCCCTCTTATAAAGAACAAGGTAACAAAGCCCAGCCCTCTTATAAAGAACAAGGTAACAAAGGCCAGCCCTCTTATAAAGAACAAGGTAACAAAGGCCCGCCCTCTTATAAAGAACAAGGTAATAAAGGCCAGCCCTCTTATAAAGAACAAGGTAACAAAGGCCAGCCCTCTTATAAAGAACAAGGTAACAAAGGCCAGCCCTCTTATAAAGAACAAGGTAACAAAGGCCAGCCCTCTTATAAAGAACAAGGTAATAAAGTCCAGCCCTCTTATAAAGAACAAGGTAACAAAGGCCAGCCCTCTTATAAAAAACAAGGTAACAAAGTCCAGCCCTCTTATAAAGAACAAGGTAACAAAGGCCAGCCCTCTTATAAAGAACAAGGTAACAAAGGCCAGCCCTCTTATAAAGAACAAGGTAGCAAAGGCCAGCCCTCTTATAAAGAACAAGGTAACAAAGGCCAGCCCTCTTATGAAGAACAAGGTAATAAAGTCCAGCCCTCTTATAAAGAACAAGGTAACAAAGGCCAGCCCTCTTATAAAAAACAAGGTAACAAAGTCCAGCCCTCTTATAAAGAACAAGGTAACAAAGGCCAGCCCTCTTATAAAGAACAAGGTAACAAAGGCCAGCCCTCTTATAAAGAACAAGGTAACAAAGGCCAGCCCTCTTATAAAGAACAAGGTAACAAAGGCCAGCCCTCTTATAAAGAACAAGGTAACAAAAGGCCAGCCCTCTTATAAAAAACAAGGTAACAAAGGCCAGCCCTCTTATAAAGAACAAGGTAACAAAGGCCAGCCCTCTTATAAAGAACAAGGTCATAAAGTCCAGCCCTCTTATAAAGAACAAGGTAACAAAGGCCAGCCCTCTTATAAAGAACAAGGTAACAAAGGCCAGCCCTCTTATAAAGAACAAGGTAACAAAGGCCCGCCCTCTTATAAAGAACAAGGTAATAAAGGCCAGCCCTCTTATAAAGAACAAGCTAACAAAAGCCAGCCCTCTTATAAAGAACAAGGTAACAAAGGCCAGCCCTCTTATAAAGAACAAGGTAACAAATGCCAGCCCTCTTATAAAGAACAAGGTAATAAAGTCCAGCCCTCTTATAAAGAACAAGGTAACAAAGGCCAGCCCTCTTATAAAAAACAAGGTAACAAAGTCCAGCCCTCTTATAAAGAACAAGGTAACAAAGGCCAGCCCTCTTATAAAAAACAAGGTAACAAAGTCCAGCCCTCTTATAAAGAACAAGGTAACGAAGGCCAGCCCTCATATAAAGAACATGGTAACAAAGGCCAGCCCTCTTATAAAGAACAAGGTAATAAAGTCCAGCCCTCTTATAAAGAACAAGGTAACAAAGGCCACCCCTCTTATAAAGAACAAGGTAACAAAGGCAACCCCTCTTATAAAGAACAAGGTAACAAAGGCCACCCCTCTTATAAAAAATAAGGTAACAAAGGCCAGCCCTCTTATAAAGAACAAGGTAACAAAGGCCAGCCCTCTTATAAAAAACAAGGTAACAAAGGCCAGCCCTCTTATAAAGAACAAAGTAACAAAGGCCACCCCTCTTATAAAGAACAAGGTAACAAAGGCCAGCCCTCTTATAAAGAACAAGGTAACAAAGGCCAGCCCTCTTATAAAGAACAAGGTAACAAAGGCCAGCCCTCTAATAAAGAACAAGGTAATAAAGGCCATCCCTCTTATCAGAATAGATTTCGGATACACAGATCATAAAATACTACTAAATCACCCCCTCAAGAGAGACCACCCCTCTTATAAAGAACAAGGTAACAAAGGCCAGCCCTCTTATAAAGAACAAGGTAACAAAGGCCAGCCCTCTTATAAAGAACAAGGTAACAAAGGCCACCCCTCTTGTAAAGAACAAGGTAACAAAGGCCACCCCTCTTATAAAGAACAAGGTAACAAAGGCCACCCCTCTTATAAAGAACAAGGTAACAAAGGCCAGCCCTCTTATAAAGAACAAGGTAACAAAGGCCAGCCCTCTTATAAAGAACAAGGTAACAAAGGCCAGCCCTCTTATAAAGAACAAGGTAACAAAGGCCAGCCCTCTTATAAAAAACAAGGTAACAAAGTCCAGCCCTCTTATAAAGAACAAGGTAACAAAGGCCAGCCCTCTTATAAAGAACAAGGTAACAAAGGCCAGCCCTCTTATAAAAAACAAGGTAACAAAGGCCAGCCCTCTTATAAAGAACAAGGTAACAAAGGCCAGCTCTCTTATAAAGAACAAGGTAACAAAGGCCACCCCTCTTATAAAGAACAAGGTAACAAAGGCCACCCCTCTTATAAAGAACAAGGTAACAAAGGCCACCCCTCTTATAAAGAACAAGGTAACAAAGGCCAGCCCTCTTATAAAGAACGAGGTAACAAAGGCCAGCCCTCTTATAAAGAACAAGGTAACAAAGGCCAGCCCTCTTATCAGAATAGATTTCAGATACACTGAGATCATAAAATACTACTAAATCTCCCCCTCAAGATAGACCACCCCTCTTATAAAGAACAAGGTAACAAAGGCCAGCCCTCTTATCAGAATAGATTTCAGGGGTACTGAGATCATAAAATACTACTAAATCACCCCCTCAAGATAGACCACCCCTCTTATAAAGAATAAGGTAACAAAGGCCAGCCCACTTGTCAGAATAGATTTCAGATACACTGAGATCATAAAATACTACTAAATATCCCCCTCAAGAGAGACCACCCATCTTATAAAGAACAAGGTAACAAAGGCCAGCCCTCTTATCAGAATAGATTTCAGGGGTACTGAGATCATAAAATACTACTAAATCATCCCCTCAAGATAGACCACCCCTCTTATAAAGAACAAGGTAACAAAGGCCAGCCCACTTGTCAGAATAGATTTCAGATACACTGAGATCATAAAATACTACTAAATCTCCCCCTCAAGAGAGACCACCCCTCTTATAAAGAACAAGGTAACAAAGGCCAGCCCACTTGTCAGAATAGATTTCAGATACACAGATCATAAAATACTACTAAATCACCCCCTCAAGAGAGACTACCCCTCTAATAAAGAACAAGGTAACAAAGGCCAGCCCTCTTATCAGAATAGATTTCAGGGGCACTGAGACCATAAAATACTACTAAATCTCCCCCTCAAGAGAGACCACCCCTCTTATAAAGAACAAGGTAACAAAGGCCAGCCCTCTTATCAGAATAGATTTCAGATACACTGAGATCATAAAATACTACTAAATCTCCCCCTCAAGAGAGACCACCCCTGTTATAAAGAACAAGGTAACAAAGGCCAGCCCTCTTATCAGAATAGATTTCAGGGGTACTGAGATCATAAAATACTACTAAATCACCCCCTCAAGATAGACCACCCCTCTTATAAAGAACAAGGTAACAAAGGCCAGCCCTCTTATCAGAATAGATTTCAGATACACTGAGATCATAAAATACTACTAAATCATCCCCTCAAGATAGACCACCCCTCTTATAAAGAACAAGGTAACAAAGGCCAGCCCACTTGTCAGAATAGATTTCAGATACACTGAGATCATAAAATACTACTAAATATCCCCCTCAAGAGAGACCACCCATCTTATAAAGAACAAGGCAACAAAGGCCATCCCTCTTATCAGAATAGATTTCAGGGGTACTGAGATCATAAAATACTACTAAATCACCCCCTCAAGATAGACCACCCCTCTTATAAAGAACAAGGTAACAAAGGCCAGCCCTCTTATCAGAATAGATTTCAGATACATTGAGATCATAAAATACTACTAAATCATCCCCTCAAGATAGACCACCCCTCTTATAAAGAACAAGGTAACAAAGGCCAGCCCACTTGTCAGAATAGATTTCAGATACACAGATCATAAAATACTACTAAATCACCCCTTCAAGAGAGACTACCCCTCTAATAAAGAACAAGGTAACAAAGGCCAGCCCTCTTATCAGAATAGATTTCAGATACACTGAGATCATAAAATACTACTAAATCTCCCCCTCAAGATAGACCACCCTCTTATAAAGAACAAGGTAACAAAGGCCAGCCCTCTTATCAGAATAGATTTCAGGGGCACTGAGATCATAAAATACTACTAAATCACCCCCTCAAGATAGACCACCCCTCTTATAAAGAACAAGGTAACAAAGGCCAGCCCACTTATCAGAATAGATTTCAGATACACAGATCATAAAATACTACTAAATCGCCCTCTCAAGATAGACCACCCCTCTTATAAAGAACAAGGTAACAAAGGCCAGCCCTCTTATCAGAATAGATTTCAGATACACAGATCATAAAATACTACTAAATCACCCTCTCAAGAGAGACCACCCCTCTAATAAAGAACAAGGTAACAAAGGCCAGCCCTCTTATCAGAATAGATTTCAGATACACAGATCATAAAATACTACTAAATCACCCTCTCAAGATAGACCACCCCTCTTATAAAGAACAAAGTAACAAAGGCCAGCCCTCTTATCAGAATAGATTTCAGGGGCACTGAGATCATAAAATACTACTAAATCTCCCCCTCAAGATAGACCACCCCTCTTATAAAGAACAAGGTAACAAAGGCCAACCCTCTTATCAGAATAGATTTCAGATACACTGAGATCATAAAATACTACTAAATCTCCCCCTCAAGATAGACCACCCCTCTAATAAAGAACAAGGTAACAAAGGCCAGCAGCCCTCTTATCAGAATAGATTTCAGATACACTGAGATCATAAAATACTACTAAATCTCCCCCTCAAGATAGACCACCCCTCTTATAAAGAACAAGGTAACAAAGGCCAGCCCTCTTATCAGAATAGATTTCAGGGGCACTGAGATCATAAAATACTACTAAATCTCCCCCTCAAGAGAGACCACCCCTCTTATAAAGAACAAGATAACAAAGGCCAGCCCTCTTATCAGAATAGATTTCAGATACACTGAGATCATAAAATACTACTAAATCTCCCCCTCAAGAGAGACCACCCCTCTTATAAAGAACAAGGTAACAAAGGCCAGCCCTCTTATCAGAATAGATTTCAGGGGTACTGAGATCATAAAATACTACTAAATCACCCCCTCAAGATAAGACCACCCCTCTTATAAAGAACAAGGTAACAAAGGCCAGCCCTCTTATCAGAATAGATTTCAGATACACTGAGATCATAAAATACTACTAAATCATCCCCTCAAGATAGACCACCCCTCTTATAAAGAACAAGGTAACAAAGGCCAGCCCACTTGTCAGAATAGATTTCAGATACACTGAGATCATAAAATACTACTAAATCTCCCCCTCAAGAGAGACCACCCCTCTTATAAAGAACAAGGTAACAAAGGCCAGCCCTCTTATCAGAATAGATTTCAGATACACAGATCATAAAATACTACTAAATCACCCCCTCAAGATAGACCACCCCTCTTATAAAGAACAAGGTAACAAAGGCCAGCCCACTTGTCAGAATAGATTTCAGATACACTGAGATCATAAAATACTACTAAATCTCCCCCTCAAGAGAGACCACCCCTCTTATAAAGAACAAGGTAACAAAGGCCAGCCCAATTGTCAGAATAGATTTCAGATACACTGAGATCATAAAATACTACTAAATCTCCCCCTCAAGATAAACCACCCCTCTAATAAAGAACAAGGTAACAAAGGCCAGCCCTCTTATCAGAATAGATTTCAGATACACTGAGATCATAAAATACTACTAAATCACCCTCTCAAGATAGACCACCCCTCTTATAAAGAACAAGGTAACAAAGGCCAGCCCTCTTATCAGAATAGATTTCAGATGCACTGAGATCATAAAATACTACTAAATCTCCCCCTAAAGATAGACCACCCCTCTTATAAAGAACAAGGTAACAAAGGCCAGCCCTCTTATCAGAATAGATTTCAGATACACTGAGATCATAAAATACTACTAAATCTCCCCCTCAAGATAGACCACCCCTCTAATAAAGAACAAGGTAACAAAGGCCAGCCCTCTTATCAGAATAGATTTCAGATACACTGAGATCATAAAATACTACTAAATCGCCCTCTCAAGATAGACCACCCCTCTTATAAAGAACAAGGTAACAAAGGCCAGCCCTCTTATCAGAATAGATTTCAGATACACAGATCATAAAATACTACTAAATCACCCTCTCAAGAGAGACCACCCCTCTAATAAAGAACAAGGTAACAAAGGCCAGCCCTCTTATCAGAATAGATTTCAGATACACAGATCATAAAATACTACTAAATCACCCTCTCAAGATAGACCACCCCTCTTATAAAGAACAAAGTAACAAAGGCCAGCCCTCTTATCAGAATAGATTTCAGGGGCACTGAGATCATAAAATACTACTAAATCTCCCCCTCAAGATAGACCACCCCTCTTATAAAGAACAAGGTAACAAAGGCCAACCCTCTTATCAGAATAGATTTCAGATACACTGAGATCATAAAATACTACTAAATCTCCCCCTCAAGATAGACCACCCCTCTAATAAAGAACAAGGTAACAAAGGCCAGCAGCCCTCTTATCAGAATAGATTTCAGATACACTGAGATCATAAAATACTACTAAATCTCCCCCTCAAGATAGACCACCCCTCTTATAAAGAACAAGGTAACAAAGGCCAGCCCTCTTATCAGAATAGATTTCAGGGGCACTGAGATCATAAAATACTACTAAATCTCCCCCTCAAGAGAGACCACCCCTCTTATAAAGAACAAGATAACAAAGGCCAGCCCTCTTATCAGAATAGATTTCAGATACACTGAGATCATAAAATACTACTAAATCTCCCCCTCAAGAGAGACCACCCCTCTTATAAAGAACAAGGTAACAAAGGCCAGCCCTCTTATCAGAATAGATTTCAGGGGTACTGAGATCATAAAATACTACTAAATCACCCCCTCAAGATAAGACCACCCCTCTTATAAAGAACAAGGTAACAAAGGCCAGCCCTCTTATCAGAATAGATTTCAGATACACTGAGATCATAAAATACTACTAAATCATCCCCTCAAGATAGACCACCCCTCTTATAAAGAACAAGGTAACAAAGGCCAGCCCACTTGTCAGAATAGATTTCAGATACACTGAGATCATAAAATACTACTAAATCTCCCCCTCAAGAGAGACCACCCCTCTTATAAAGAACAAGGTAACAAAGGCCAGCCCTCTTATCAGAATAGATTTCAGATACACAGATCATAAAATACTACTAAATCACCCCCTCAAGATAGACCACCCCTCTTATAAAGAACAAGGTAACAAAGGCCAGCCCACTTGTCAGAATAGATTTCAGATACACTGAGATCATAAAATACTACTAAATCTCCCCCTCAAGAGAGACCACCCCTCTTATAAAGAACAAGGTAACAAAGGCCAGCCCAATTGTCAGAATAGATTTCAGATACACTGAGATCATAAAATACTACTAAATCTCCCCCTCAAGATAAACCACCCCTCTAATAAAGAACAAGGTAACAAAGGCCAGCCCTCTTATCAGAATAGATTTCAGATACACTGAGATCATAAAATACTACTAAATCACCCTCTCAAGATAGACCACCCCTCTTATAAAGAACAAGGTAACAAAGGCCAGCCCTCTTATCAGAATAGATTTCAGATGCACTGAGATCATAAAATACTACTAAATCTCCCCCTAAAGATAGACCACCCCTCTTATAAAGAACAAGGTAACAAAGGCCAGCCCTCTTATCAGAATAGATTTCAGATACACTGAGATCATAAAATACTACTAAATCTCCCCCTCAAGATAGACCACCCCTCTAATAAAGAACAAGGTAACAAAGGCCAGCCCTCTTATCAGAATAGATTTCAGATACACTGAGATCATAAAATACTACTAAATCGCCCTCTCAAGATAGACCACCCCTCTTATAAAGAACAAGGTAACAAAGGCCAGCCCTCTTATCAGAATAGATTTCAGATACACAGATCATAAAATACTACTAAATCACCCTCTCAAGAGAGACCACCCCTCTAATAAAGAACAAGGTAACAAAGGCCAGCCCTCTTATCAGAATAGATTTCAGATACACAGATCATAAAATACTACTAAATCACCCTCTCAAGATAGACCACCCCTCTTATAAAGAACAAGGTAACAAAGGCCAGCCCTCTTATAAAGAACAAGGTAACAAAGGCCAGCCCTCTTATAAAGAACAAGGTAACAAAGGCCAGCCCTCTTATAAAGAACAAGGTAACAAAGGCCAGCCCTCTTATAAAGAACAAGGTAACAAAGGCCAGCCCTTTTATAAAGAACAAGGTAACAAAGGCCAGCCCTCTTATAAAGAACAAGGTAATAAAGTCCAGCCCTCTTATAAAGAACAAGGTAACAAAGGCCAGCCCTCTTATAAAAAACAAGGTAACAAAGTCCAGCCCTCTTATAAAGAACAAGGTAACGAAGGCCAGCCCTCATATAAAGAACATGGTAACAAAGGCCAGCCCTCTTATAAAGAACAAGGTAATAAAGTCCAGCCCTCTTATAAAGAACAAGGTAACAAAGGCCACCCCTCTTATAAAGAACAAGGTAACAAAGGCCACCCCTCTTATAAAGAACAAGGTAACAAAGGCCACCCCTCTTATAAAAAATAAGGTAACAAAGGCCAGCCCTCTTATAAAGAACAAGGTAACAAAGGCCAGCCCTCTTATAAAAAACAAGGTAACAAAGGCCAGCCCTCTTATAAAGAACAAAGTAACAAAGGCCACCCCTCTTATAAAGAACAAGGTAACAAAGGCCAGCCCTCTTATAAAGAACAAGGTAACAAAGGCCAGCCCTCTTATAAAGAACAAGGTAACAAAGGCCAGCCCTCTTATAAAGAACAAGGTAATAAAGGCCATCCCTCTTATCAGAATAGATTTCGGATACACAGATCATAAAATACTACTAAATCACCCCCTCAAGAGAGACCACCCCTCTTATAAAGAACAAGGTAACAAAGGCCAGCCCTCTTATAAAGAACAAGGTAACAAAGGCCAGCCCTCTTATAAAGAACAAGGTAACAAAGGCCACCCCTCTTGTAAAGAACAAGGTAATAAAGTCCAGCCCTCTTATAAAGAACAAGGTAACAAAGGCCAGCCCTCTTATAAAGAACAAGGTAACAAAGGCCAGCCCTCTTATAAAGAACAAGGTAACAAAGGCCAGCCCTCTTATAAAAAACAAGGTAACAAAGTCCAGCCCTCTTATAAAGAACAAGGTAACAAAGGCCAGCCCTCTTATAAAGAACAAGGTAACAAAGGCCAGCCCTCTTATAAAAAACAAGGTAACAAAGGCCAGCCCTCTTATAAAGAACAAGGTAACAAAGGCCAGCTCTCTTATAAAGAACAAGGTAACAAAGGCCACCCCTCTTATAAAGAACAAGGTAACAAAGGCCACCCCTCTTATAAAGAGCAAGGTAACAAAGGCCACCCCTCTTATAAAGAACAAGGTAACAAAGGCCAGCCCTCTTATAAAGAACGAGGTAACAAAGGCCAGCCCTCTTATTAAGAACAAGGTAACAAAGGCCAGCCCTCTTATAAAGAACAAGGTAACAAAGGCCTGCACTCTTATAAAGAACAAGGTAACAAAGGCCACCCCTCTTATAAAGAACAAGGTAACAAAGGCCAGCCCTCTTATAAAGAACAAGGTATCAAAGGCCAGCCCTCTTATAAAGAACAAGGTAACAAAGGCCAGCCCTCTTATCAGAATAGATTTCAGATACACAGATCATAAAATACTACTAAATCACCCCCTCAAGAGAGACCACCCCTCTTATAAAGAACAAGGTAACAAAGGCCAGCCCTCTTATAAAGAACAAGGTAACAAAGGCCAGCCCTCTTATAAAGAACAAGGTAACAAAGCCCAGCCCTCTTATAAAGAACAAGGTAACAAAGGCCAGCCCTCTTATAAAGAACAAGGTAACAAAGGCCCGCCCTCTTATAAAGAACAAGGTAATAAAGGCCAGCCCTCTTATAAAGAACAAGGTAACAAAGGCCAGCCCTCTTATAAAGAACAAGGTAACAAAGGCCAGCCCTCTTATAAAGAACAAGGTAACAAAGGCCAGCCCTCTTATAAAGAACAAGGTAATAAAGTCCAGCCCTCTTATAAAGAACAAGGTAACAAAGGCCAGCCCTCTTATAAAAAACAAGGTAACAAAGTCCAGCCCTCTTATAAAGAACAAGGTAACAAAGGCCAGCCCTCTTATAAAGAACAAGGTAGCAAAGGCCAGCCCTCTTATAAAGAACAAGGTAACAAAGGCCAGCCCTCTTATGAAGAACAAGGTAATAAAGTCCAGCCCTCTTATAAAGAACAAGGTAACAAAGGCCAGCCCTCTTATAAAAAACAAGGTAACAAAGTCCAGCCCTCTTATAAAGAACAAGGTAACAAAGGCCAGCCCTCTTATAAAGAACAAGGTAACAAAGGCCAGCCCTCTTATAAAGAACAAGGTAACAAAGGCCAGCCCTCTTATAAAGAACAAGGTAACAAAGGCCAGCCCTCTTATAAAGAACAAGGTAACAAAAGGCCAGCCCTCTTATAAAAAACAAGGTAACAAAGGCCAGCCCTCTTATAAAGAACAAGGTAACAAAGGCCAGCCCTCTTATAAAGAACAAGGTAATAAAGTCCAGCCCTCTTATAAAGAACAAGGTAACAAAGGCCAGCCCTCTTATAAAGAACAAGGTAACAAAGGCCAGCCCTCTTATAAAGAACAAGGTAACAAAGGCCCGCCCTCTTATAAAGAACAAGGTAATAAAGGCCAGCCCTCTTATAAAGAACAAGCTAACAAAAGCCAGCCCTCTTATAAAGAACAAGGTAACAAAGGCCAGCCCTCTTATAAAGAACAAGGTAACAAATGCCAGCCCTCTTATAAAGAACAAGGTAATAAAGTCCAGCCCTCTTATAAAGAACAAGGTAACAAAGGCCAGCCCTCTTATAAAAAACAAGGTAACAAAGTCCAGCCCTCTTATAAAGAACAAGGTAACAAAGGCCAGCCCTCTTATAAAGAACAAGGTAACAAAGGCCAGCCCTCTTATAAAGAACAAGGTAACAAAGGCCAGCCCTCTTATAAAGAACAAGGTAACAAAGGCCAGCCCTCTTATAAAGAACAAGGTAACAAAGGCCAGCCCTCTTATAAAAAACAAGGTAACAAAGGCCAGCCCTCTTATAAAGAACAAGGTAACAAAGGCCAGCCCTCTTATAAAGAACAAGGTAACAAAGGCCACCCCTCTTATAAAGAACAAGGTAACAAAGGCCACCCCTCTTATAAAGAAAAAGGTAACAAAGGCCAGCCCTCTTATAAAGAACAAGGTAACAAAGGCCACCCCTCTTATAAAGAACAAGGTAACAAAGGCCAGCCCTCTTATAAAAAACAAGGTAACAAAGTCCAGCCCTCTTATAAAGAACAAGGTAACAAAGGCCACCCTCTTATAAAGAACAAGGTAACAAATGCCACCCCTCTTATAAAGAACAAGGTAACAAAGGCCAGCCCTCTTATTAAAAACAAGGTAACAAAGGCCAGCCCTCTTATAAAGAACAAGGTAACAAAGGCCACCCCTCTTATAAAGAACAAGGTAACAAAGTCCAGCCCTCTTATAAAGAACAAGGTAACAAAAGCCAGCCCTCTTATAAAGAACAAGGTAGCAAAGGCCAGCCCTCTTATAAAGAACAAGGTAACAAAGGCCAGCCCTTTTATAAAGAACAAGGTAACAAAGGCCACCCCTCTTATAAAGAACAAGGTAACAAAGGTCACCCCTCTTATAAAAAACAAGGTAACAAAGGCCAGCCCTCTTATAAAGAACAAGGTAACTAAGGCCACCCCTCTTATAAAGAACAAGGTAACAAAGGCCACCCCTCTTATAAAGAACAAGGTAACAAAGGCCACCCCTCTTATAAAGAACAAGGTAACAAAGTCCAGCCCTCTTATAAAGAACAAGGTAACAAAGTCCAGCCCTCTTATAAAGAACAAGGTAACAAAGGCCAGCCCTCTTATAAAGAACAAGGTAACAAAGGCCTGCCCTCTTATAAAGAACAAGGTAATAAAGTCCAGCCCTCTTATAAAGAACAAGGTAACAAAGGCCAGCCCTCTTATAAAGAACAAGGTAACAAAGGCCAGCCCTCTTATAAAGAACAAGGTAACAAAGGCCAGCCCTCTTATTAAAAAACAAGGTAACAAAGTCCAGCCCTCTTATAAAGAACAAGGTAACAAAGGCCAGCCCTCTTATAAAGAACAAGGTAATAAAGGCCAGACCTCTTATAAAGAACAAGGTAACAAAGGCCAGCCCTCTTATAAAGAAAAAGGTAACAAAGGCCAGCCCTCTTATGAAGAACAAGGTAATAAATTCTAGCCCTCTTATAAAGAACAAGGTAACAAAGGCCAGCCCTCTTATAAAAAACAAGGTAACAAAGTCCAGCCCTCTTATAAAGAACAAGGTAACAAAGGCCAGCCCTCTTATAAAGAACAAGGTAACAAAGGCCAGCCCTCTTATAAAGAACAAGATAATAAAGTCCAGCCCTCTTATAAAGAACAAGGTAACAAAGGCCACCCCTCTTATAAAGAACAAGGTAACAAAGGCCACCCCTCTTATTAGGAACAAGGTAACAAAGGCCACCCCTGTTATAAAAAACAAGGTAACAAAGGCCAGCCCTCTTATAAAGAACAAGGTAACAAAGGCCAGCCCTCTTATAAAGAACAAGGTAACAAAGGCCAGCCCTCTTATAAAGAACAAGGTAACAAAGGCCAGCCCTCTTATAAAGAACAAGGTAACAAAGGCCACCCCTCTTATAAAGAACAAGGTAACAAAGGCCAGCCCTCTTATAAAGAACAAGGTAACAAAGGCCAGCCCTCTTATAAAGAACAAGGTAACAAAGGCCAGCCCTCTTATAAAGAACAAGGTAACAAAGGCCACCCCTCTTATAAAGAACAAGGTAACAAAGGCCAGCCCTCTTATAAAGAACAAGGTAACAAAGGCCACCCCTCTTATAAAGAGCAAGGTAATAAAGGCCCGCCCTCTTATAAAGAACAAGGTAACAAAGTCCAGCCCTCTTATAAAGAGCAAGGTAATAAAGGCCAGCCCTCTTATAAAGAACAAGGTAACAAAGTCCAGCCCTCTTATAAAGAGCAAGGTAATAAAGGCCAGCCCTCTTATAAAGAACAAGGTAACAAAGTCCAGCCCTCTTATAAAGAGCAAGGTAATAAAGGCCAGCCCTCTTATCAGAATAGATTTCAGATGATATACAGAGAAAGTAAAGTACATTTGGTTTGTACTATTAACTTGTCACCCCTCTTAAAATACCAATTTTTCATTGCAGTAGGTGTGGCCTTAAATGAAGGAGACTACTGTATTGTTGAAAGTGGTGTTAAACACCAATAAATCATATCCAATTTAAGCTGCCAGTATAATCGATATACAACTATTGTTGTGATTACTGAAAGAATGCATAATATTTGTTTGTCCGACAAAATTAAAAAAAAAACCAGAAATTGCCTTCATTGATTAAAACTTAGATTGTATTATAGGTCTCCATGGAAGCCAAAGGTTAACAATAGTGCATTGAAATAGCTATGGTCTAATCAATAAATTCAGTGCCACTGAAGCCTGAATACAAATTTTATAATTTGTTTTAAACGGTTTAACTTCATTCTATGTCGTGGTGACTTTAATGAGAAATGTATAACTGTTTCGGGTAGATTATATAGATCTGTAATTACTGTTGGTTGTATTGACGATCTCAGGTTGTATTAGTCTTTATAGTACAAACATTATATTTATTCTAAAGGAACAAAGTATTTTCATTGCATGGTCTGTTTATATTCTATTTTAATTACCTCTCTAAAAAGCCTTGGTCCTTTTTAACAGGTTGATTTACTTATTGTGAAATGTAGTTTAGCTTTCCATCTCACCCCTGGTTTCAATTGTTAAACTAATGTAGCTGTAGTTTTGTTGAAGAAATATATAGGCTCAAAATAGTTAATGAATACTTGGAATACACCTTACTGTCTCTACAATATTCTATCATTAAACTATAATGGCAGTCTTTTTGTTTTTATCTTGTAGCTCAAATTTAGTTTCATATTACTTGATGATGTATAAATAACAAAACCTGGATGACTGAGTGGTTATGATTGTTGACTTTTCTTCACAACCACAACTTAACACTGATATGGGTTCAAGTTCCATTAAGGTCAAGAGGTTTCATATTTCCAGACGCAACCAACTGGAGTTTCACTGGCCAGTTCATTTTAAATGCCTTGACCCCTGGTATTTCTGATAGTTACGATATAGCTAAAATATTGCTAAAAGAGTAACAATTTACATACAACAGAAAGCCGCCCGATTTATTGAAAAAAATGACTTGATGACTTATTGATTTGGTCAAAACACATGATATTGACTAAAACAATACCATTCAAGAGACCTGGATATCTGAGTTGTTAAGATCATTGACTTCTAACCTCAAGCCTAATACCAATGAGGTTGATTCACTCGGTGATACCCACCTGACCTGTTACTGATTCCAGACACCTACCAAGGACCAAAGGTTTGACGGTTCGGCTTGTAATTGCTGTCCAGAGTTGTCCTCCCTGAATAAATTGGGTAGTCAAAATATAGCTGATGCCACGATATAGATGACATACTGCTAAAGTAGGTGTTAAATACCAATCAATCAAGATATAGCTGAAAAAACATTTGAGTTATTTGTAGTTGATACTAGTTTTTGATCAGTGGATGTCAGGGAATTGTTTCCCACTTTCAGGTATATTGACGATGTTCTGACAATTAATAATCCAAAATATACAAACTGGATTAACATAACCCAAAACAACTTGAAATAAAGGAAACAACAGAAACAGCTTCATCTGCTTCATTTCTTCATGTTTACCTCAAATTTGATACCAATGGTCAACTTTCTACCAGACTTTATGACAAAAGAAATGACTTCATAATTTTGTCATTATAAATTTTCTGCACCTTGATATAGTAATATACCAACCGCTCCTTCGTATGGAGTTTATATTTCACAACTCATACGTTACGTTCAAACTTGTAGTTTGTATTCAGAATTTTACTTAACGGTCTTCAAAGTACTAATCTATTAAGTCAAGGATTTATAAAGAATCGTCTCGTCTGCTCTTTCAAAAAATGTATTCGAAGAAATCAACACCTTGTTGAAAAGTATTCTGTCCTTTGTGTACAGATGATATTGACAAATATATTTTGGTTTAAAGTTGACTATGTTTCACTATTGTGTCTAACAATGGTGTTGTACACTGTCTAATATTTAGATAACGGTTGATAGTGGAGGAAAAATCAAGTAAAAATCGAACATTTAATGGACCGGAATACCTCACGGCTACTTTTGGTCTTATTTAAAAGAAATTACCGAGGTGCTTCGATGAAGCCCTGTCGTAGAGTTCCACTATGGTGCAGTTTTTGCAATATTGGGGTTAAAGGTCATTTGTGGAAAATGTCGAAAATCGCTATTTTTTTCATATAATGGATATTTTCCTTGAAAACAGTTTACTATTACAATTAAAAAATGCTGGCATTATGTAGAGTGCTATGTTTTTTATCAAATAATTTCTTTTTTGTTTGAAAATATCGGGTAAAGGTTACTGATATATGCCCCTGCCGTCGGGAAGTACAAAAAATGTATTTTCAAAATTTATGCATCAAAATTGAAAAAGAATATACAGAAATTACAAATGGAGCTTAATCATTGAAAAATATTGTATATGAAGATATTTTCTGGAAAGTTTCATAAAAATCTTACGAGAAATAACGGGGTGTATGAAGTCTAAACTCTACCACACCAACCTAAAAGTAAGACAACAATTGATTTACTTTTAATGAAAGAGCATAACTACAATGGTAAAAAGTATACTATGACTTTTACAGAGGTCTCATGTTAATTGAAAGCCCACCAACTGCGTCAAGGTCTGAGACCAATGGCAGGTTTCTTTTTTCTTCTTCTTTTTTTCTATTTCAGTCAGGTATCTGCTTTAGATGTCGCTTGGACAATCCTCGTCGTTTCCCAAATTTTCAGCTACCAACAATTGGTGTGACAGCTGATTTCTACATTCTTCATTTCTTTGACAACCGCAGATGCTCGTACACGATAAATTTTGTTCAACGCAAACACAATTGTTGCTGCAAATGGACTTGCCTTTACACATACATACAAGGTCTTGCAAGAAGTTAGACGTCATGGGTCCTTCAAAGTACTTTGGCATTAAGTATTTGTTCTCATTTCTCCATCCATACTCTAAAGGTGACCTAGGCGGTGGTTTAGCTTCATTGTGTCCATACATACACTTGGAATGCAACACGAAGTATGTGTTGTCTAAATGCTGCTTCAGATGGAGGAAGTTTGACAAGAGAGGAATCTTTTGACAAAGCTAATTTTACCCTGAGTTTATTTAGATCTCTGTGAACAGACTTAGCACTATCTTTTGGGTCATACAGATCTGACAGATTTCGACTGAGTGTTTTCAAAACTTGTCTCCAACTCTGTAAATTGCAGTTCGGCTTTTAGATTGTTTGCAGCGTGAATAGCCTCAGACACAGTGATTGAACTACTGAATACTGTATTAGATTTGCCCTGTCCACGTTGCTTTTCAACAATAATGGCGTTTCCAAAATGATTGAGTAACTTTTGCTGCAATTTTGAAGTTTTATATTTGCTAGCAATGTTTGGTGGGAGAAAGGAACAGAACTTGTCAAGCAAGCAAGACATAGAAAATGCCTTTTTGTTAACAATGAGATCATCTCGTATGCTATCTATGAATTGCGGAAAAGCACTTGCATGCTCATACTCTTTTTCGACTAGTACAGTGTCTGATTTCATGTTTAAAAGGTAGTGAGTGATACAATGCATTTTCCAAGAAATTGTCAACTGACTGAATTAAACTAACCATATCGAAATCAGACTTGTTATTCGCAGCATGGAGTATGTTTTTGACTCGATCTTTAGATTCGACGCGCTTTAAATTCCTATCTTTTTTGTAACTTTTCTGTTTACAAAATATGCATTGAGACCAATCAAATGGAGCAGTCATTGAGCGGGTGTTTACACAAATATATTCTGATGTTCTCACCGAGGCATTCATTTGTGCTTCAACTGGTTCAAATTTTTCTAAATTTATTTTGCTTGTGTAGCTTTCATAGCATGATCTATGATTTTGTATCCTATCAATTGGGATCAAATCAAGTGAATCAAATTCGTCATGAAGACGGCGATGAACATCATATTTCCTCAAGCCAACAGCTTTAAATAAGGTACATTTCCCCTTTTCGCTTGCATTAGATAGAGTATCATCGCAAGAGATCTGACAAATTATGCATAATTCCCAACTGCTGACCGTTCGACTCTTTTTCGATAGTGACACTGTCGTCAAAGAGCTCCGGTCGGAAATGCTCTGTCATCTTCCGGTACAAGTCAATTAGGCATGTTTGACATACAGGCGACGACAAAAAGTAAGTATTATGATCATATAGTATTATTATATCTTGAATCCAGAAGATTATTTTTGCTTGTTTTTACTTATATATTACTGTAGTTATCTTCATCGATTACTCAGATATAGATAGAATGATGGACATAAACAATGAAAAATGCTAATAATGAGATTGAAATCATCAAATAAAGCTATAAAAAGTAGTTTATATATGTAATTAAAGTAAACAAACCCTTTGTAATGTTTATATACATGATAGTTTGCACTGGTGTGCTACCATGAATAGTTTTAGATTTAATACAGCGAAAAACAAAATGCTTATTTACGTACATTCATTCCGGCTCTGTCAGCCACTACTTTCCGGTTTGGTCGCAAAAAATTGTGTTTCAGTAGAACCGGTTTTGTTTATGTAAAAAATTGAAAGAATAGCGAAAACAGCTCAATATCACAATTATGTTTTCTTTTTGTAATTTATTTAAGGTTCATTATAACACTTGTCAAGGGTATGTTCGACTTGCAAATTGATAAAAAGAAAAAAAAAATGTCATTAATGAATAAGTTGTGAAAAAAAACAACAGCACATAGTCAAAATATTTTACATGTGGATGTTTTGTATAACATTAAAAGGAAGAAATACAAAACGGTTTGTGCAGAATTGGCATTCACCAAGTCACCTTCGACAGAATGGTCATGATTTTCTATAGAACTTATAATTCTTTTTCTTTATTTGCTATGCAGTTGGATTATTACAATATTCAAAGTGTTTGATCAAAAGTATGAACTCTCACTGTTTATATAGATATCAAGTAACTCTTATTCTTTTGGATTAATTTTTGTTTTCAAATAATATATTGAAGGACAGTAAGAAATTTTGATTAAACAAATTAATAAAAAAATAAATAAAAATAGGGAACCGCATCAGTAGCGTAATGGTTAGCGTGCTCGCCTCGAGTGCGATAGATTGTGGGTACTAGATACGATAACGTAACCATCATTCCGCTTGTGCTCCAGTTAGGGTTACGAATCGGTCCCATTCAACGTATGGGAGCAAATTAAAATTTTCGTTATCTGAATATTTCAACTTTCTTTTTGCATATCTGGTCATAACTTATTATTCCCTACAATTTTTAAGTAATGGCGATACGAAATAAGTGTTACAATACCTGTTTCTACCATCACGATCGATTTAGTATTCGAAAATTATTTCTTGTCCGCCATGGCACCTTACGTATACTCTCGTGATGGGCGGAGCCTATCCATATATGGATCTGAATGCCAAATATGAAAAACTTTACTATTAATTTTTACTACGATTGATCCAAATAAGGATATCTCCAAAACGAGGCAAGTGCACGTGAAATAGCAACTTGTAAACAAAATGTCGGACAGAAAGAAGATTTCATGCATTCAAATTTTCAGATGGATATAAGTCTACCATGGATTGATGCAGCGTTTACTTAACACCTCAAGGTTTACCTAAATATATTTATCTTTCACCCCCGTTAATTTTTCCAACCACTTACAACGGAATTAGGACAAAAAACCGCCCGGTGTGAATCACTCCGGGCGCTGCTCCCATACGTTGAATGGGACCGATTCGTAACCCTTGCTAGGAGCAAAAGCTGAATGAGGGTTACGTTATCGTATCTATGTGGGTACGAGCCGCGGTCTTGTCAAACAAAAGAATATACAATTGGTATGTGTTGCTTCTCCGCTAAGAACGCAGCATTAAGGAGAAAGAGCAAAGACTGGTTGGCTCGGAATCAGAATAATGTGTCCGAGTGGAGCGACATATCTACCCAATGACTGTTGTTAGCTCACCTTGCCAAAGGCAATGTGAGCTTTTACCATCACCTGGCGCCCGTCGTCCGTCGTCTGTCATCTGTTTACTTTTCATATTTTAATCTTCTCCTCTGAAACGCCTCAGCCAAATGAAGTGAAACTTAAGTAGGAAGCATCTATGGAAGGTCCTCTGTAACTGTTACTCATTTCGTCCCGATCCGTTAACAAACATGGTCGCCACAGGCGATTCTTGTTTCTGATTGGCAGATTTTGTTTAATATTCTCCTCAAAAACTTCTTAGCCAAATGAACCAAAACTTAGTAAATGCAACTATGGAAGGTCTTATATAAAGATTGCTCATTTCATCCCGATCTCACAAACTGAACACAAATATGACTTGTCCCGCATTTCATGAAACGACTCCTCAACGGCTGTTATACTGATAGGATTCATCTGTAAAGTAGCAGATACTAGTAAAGTGAATGCTGAATGTAAAGATACACAAACATATGTATGGAGCTCACAATAAAATATAAATTTAGCAATCAAATTGTCTGAAGCTTATACAAATAAAATGAGGGTAATCGCAAGATTGAAACATGAGATGTTTTAAAAGTATTTCTTCGTTGCCCAGTTAATGTTTTTTTTTATCCTGTTCTATTCGAGTAGTCGCATGGTATTGACCGGATATCTTTTGCTATATATTTGTATTTTGTACCTGATTCATGTTGAGCGACGGTAAGAAACAGTAACAGCATTCAATATGCTTATAAACTTATAAGCGCGGACTTCACAGAGGACACAATCAAAAACGATAAGAACAACGCTTGTTTCTGCTCTTTTTAGACAATGTGACAGTTTCTTTGGGTCTTTTGAAATAACACGATAGATACAACATACGTACATTGTCAGAAAATATATAATTCATTTCCACTCGCTGCGAAACGGGTAAGAAAAACTCGTCAAAACTCGTATATATAAATTTAATATTTTCGACAATGTATATACATGTAATTATATTGTCTATTTTTTTCTCTCCCTCGTTTCACTCCTCTGAAAATATTTTTTTATTTACTAAAATAATGTAATATAAATAAGACTCGACACAGTGTAGGGTTTTGCTTTCGTTACAAGATCGCATAGCATTATTTTAAATATATATCAACATAACAAATTCATTCAGTCTGTCATTTCTACTCCCCCCCCCAAAACACAAAATATATACGAGTGATTGAAATTCTTTTGGCATTAATATTGGTGGATGGGCAGGGGACTATAACATCCATAGCACGAACTTTTGTTGTATTACAACTTGTAACGAACGTTGAATTAATCGAGTACACCTAACATTTTCTGTATATACAAACTGCCAAAATCGTTCGTGCGGAAATGAATTCAATACTACAGCCTTTGTTAATTTGCTTATCTGTAATGTTAATGTAAACATTATACTGTGAAGAAATGTAAATATCGTTTCCACGAAGTTATTTCCACAGAGTGACTTACTTCGTTATCAACGAGTATAAAATCAATATTGTATTATAAAAAGAATCTCCCACTACTCAAGTGATGCGCCTGTACAGTGAGTGTAGCGTATTGAGCACCAACTGTGATGCCAGTGCCACAAAAAGCATAACAAAAATCAAGTGTTCGCGACAGTAGCAATTTAACATAGAAATAACGATTTTTTTTATTGTACAAAATAGCTGAAATTAGCAGCCATGGCGAATCTTCATACCATGGATCAGTATTTATCGCTTTTGAGATATTTCCTAATCATAACTATTGCTAAATTGCAATATAATGCTCAATAATAATACGATCAGTCGTACGGTGATTTACATACTGACAAATCCGTTTCTTAATAAATGACACAGCCGGTTTCTATACATGTTTACATTTTGACCAAGCCGGATTTCAAAAACATCTGTTGACATCATGTTTTAGGGTATGACTAGTTACTAACTGACTTTTCCTCAACAAAATAATATTTCTAAGTAAAATAAATCATTCATCAATACGTTTTTCTTTTTTGGCAACATTTAATTCATTCGTAAATGCAAGATATAGCGATATTTCAGTTGATTGTAGTGATTTTGATGCCGGATTCCTTATAACTTATAGAAAAATCTAATCTTACACTGCAAAAATAAATGATATTTGGACAAAAAATGAAATTAATAATAATAACAATCATAAAGCTTCATAATTCAAAACATTATATACACAGTATATTCATAAATACTTACGATAATTATCTGTGTCTTCTTTAAAAATACCGCTTTAAAATATTCCGGATGTTGACCAAGCATTTTCGATCGGAGCTCTTTGACGACAGTGAGCGAGTGAGCAAACTTTACGGGACTACACCGGCATTTCCAAGAACGAATCAGATATTGTCTGATTGGCAATAAGTGACAAATTAAAATGACCACATCGATATAGAAACTGGTACAAAACAATCATAAATTCAACACAAAACAAAAATAAGGTATATATTATAAAACAAATTTAAACAACAATATAAAACTGTGTTCAGGACTATATATACAGGACGAAACTTTTTCCGGAACATTTCATGTCTATTCCGATCGGTACTAAAATGCTAACTAAATCACCAAAACAAATAAGTAAACCCACTTAAAAAACCATACATTTAAAAAAAAAGAACTTGCACAAAACACTTTTAAACTCAACAATGAAAAATGATTTATGTACTTCACAAACGTATTCGAACGATAATGTCAAAATTTCAAGACTTCACGACACGCATATTGTCTAAGGGTGGAACTACTACAGGGGAAAGTAACGAGAACGAAAACGTTCATAAATTTAATGAGTCAGTGGTTTCGAAAAATTGCTGTTTTAAGGTTAAATTTGTACCTTTTTGAGTGATTTGTAATTACAGAGTGTGAAAGAACTGATAAATATACAAATTTATTCACCAAAAAACTATCTACGCTTAATTCATTAAATTATATTCACAATGACAGGTACTGCAATCGGAAAAAGCTTTCACATTCTTCCGAGAAATGCTCAATAATTATATAGCTATCCGTCAGATGCTAGATCTTCTATGTTAAAATGTTTGCTTGTTCTTTGAATATTCTGACAATACCCTTTTTGTGTCAACAATTTACTTTGTTTAATGTTTTTACAGCCTTTTTGTAATTGAAGTTGTAATTTGAAAAATCTACGAAATTGCACTTTCAAGAGCTCTAACAAAAAAATGCACCATGGGCAAATTCTACGACAGGGCTTAAATGATAATATAATGTATACCTAATCATTTTGCAAAATATCAGCCGTGAGGTATGTTGGTCCATTAAACTCGGAAAGTACGCGTCTTTTTCTAGAATTGTTCCCGTACAATGAGGCCATCAGCTCTCTTTAATAGAACTAATATAATACTATGACAACTTCTGTATCACTAAGATTACATGTATTGTATAGCCTTCTGTATAATAACGCGTTTCGTCTGGTTATAATTGAGGGTGGGCATTTTACTCTATGTGGAAAGCACTTGTATAACCGCATCATTTCACTAGTTTAACCTCGCCACTTGTTATAGAAGTGCCTGTGCCAAAACAGGAAAATGAGCGGTCATTTATTTGTGTGTTAGGGGTATTGATTTTGCCTAGCTCATTTCTACGATTTTAATATTTGATTTTGGAAGTGTTCCGACAGTGTGCTATTTAGGAGATAACTGTATTGTATTTGAAAATTTCACGACATCAATTGAAGAATTGATGGTCGCAAATTGGGTTTACTGGCGACATGATAGGGAGCCAGTAAACGGATATTTGCGACCATTAAATCGACAATTGATGCCGTGAAATTTTCAAATACAAAACAGTTGTCTCCATTCTAATGTAATCATGTGCATTGCCACATTATTGACAAGATTACGTAAGCGGTAATCGGCTAAAATATCTTATGATATTTCAACAGTGTAATTGATACCTTGAAAATTACAGCATTATCCAATTACAAACCAGGAATATTAAACAACTACATTCGAATTTTTTTGTTGATCATTTTATTATTATTTAGGTATTACATGTAGTTATCTTCATTTTACATTATCATTTCTACAAATGTGTTGTATTATTAGTATTCACTGTGTACAAACTGACCCGGCAAAAAATGTTTGGACTCGTGCATATCTAATTCCGGAACGGAACCGGACTGTAAGAAGGCAAGAAGAAGGTAAGAATTCTGTTTATTAACCATTTCCTGCGGTCAGATGAAACATTTTGGCTATGTTATCGTATATTAATTGAGAAATAAGCAATAATGGGCCGCAAAATGACGATCAGCTTGACCTCAACCCCGAATTTGGCTCAGTTTCTCTTTGAATTGCTCACATTGAATGGAACAAAATGTAGTGAAGGAACGATTGATGAATAAAGATGACAAGAATCGTCACTTTGTGCTTTTAATTATTGATATAAGTAAGCACGGGGCGAAAAAAATGGGTCATGTCAAAATGGCAGGAATCAGTTTTGTTCCAAAAAAAATTACGAACAAACAGGAACCAAAGCCTTTATTTTTTCTGGAATAACATTGAAATTATGGCTTTTTTAACCATAATGTCCACTCAATGGATTCAGTTCAAGATATTTAACTTTCAACATTAGTGAGCCGTGGTTTTCCGTCGATTGTTTTACAACTTCTTCAAGTAAGACGAAGGTTGTTTTGCAGTAATAACAATGGTACGGATGATTTTCTCTAGAATGTTTTATTAAGTCATCGAATTGTGGAAATGTTGTATCACAGTATAAACAATGGTGGCTGTGGATTTCTGTTGCTTTGGTTCCTGTTTGTTCGTAAATATTTTTGGAACAAAACCGGGTCATCATGCTGTAACATCATTTACGAACCCGGGTCCTGCCATTTTGACATGACCCATTTCTTTCGCCCCGTGCTTACTTATATCAATAATTAAAAACACAAAGTGACGATTATTGTCATCTTTATTCATCCATCGTTCCTTCAATACATTTCGTTCCATGCAATGCGAGCAATTCAAAGAGAAACTGAGCGAAATTCGGGGTTGGGGGTCAAGCTGATCGTCATTTTGCGGCACATTATCGCTTATTTCTCAATTAATATACGATGACATAGCCAAAATATTTCATCTGACGGCAGGAAATGGTTAATAAACAGAATTCTTACCTTCTTCTTGCCTTCTTACAGTCCGGTTCCGTTCCGGAATTAGATATGCACGAGTCCAAACATTTTTTGCCGGGTCAGTTTGTACACAGTGAGTATTGGCTGTTCTAATTACTCATATCCTGGTTATTAGTGTGGTTCATGTTGCTCAATCTTTGTTTTCTGAGTAGTGTTGTATAGGTCATTGTATCTTTTGACCTTTGTATTGTCTCACCATCCATTTACAGCCTCTGATTATCTCTTTGGTATCTTCAAACTTTTCAATTTTACCGGTTTAGCCGGTTATATGTTCAATACGTTATTATCATATAGGTACATTATAATGTAGACAATTTAGCTGAATAAAAAGTGATTAAGGATGTCACTCTCTGGTATAAATAAGACAGGAGAATTTTAATTGAATAAAGTTAATTACAAAAACTGAGTAGAAATAAAACTTAAAGGGGCATTATCTGCCAAAATCGTATATTTTTGTTACCAATAAAAACTATCAGATATGATTGATGCCTTAATAAAACGTGTTTCTGTAACTTATAAATGTTATGAAATGTACGCGCATCGGGGGAAAAAGGTGCAACTGCTCGTGTTTTGAGATCGATCAAGAAATGGACGCCATTTTATTAATTATCGGCATTGTTTTACGGGGTTTGCGGAATCGTCATTAAATCAGTATAACAATGCACTATTCTTATTTTCTGTGAATCTGCTTTTAATGTGCGTTAATTACGGACAAAGAACCATGCAAATTTGCAGTTAATAAGCGACAAAATACAAATTATTCGTTTCTACCTGTCACTAGTAAGGTCAGTTGCATACGGAGAAAGCGAGGTCAAATTATTTGCTTGCAAGGAAATAATAAATCGATGGTAATTTTCGTTCTCAAAAGGCGAAAAGTGGTACGATAAGCTGTTTAATGTGAAATATTTACCTTTATTTCATCATTTTAAAGCTATTTACCAATTTCCAAAACATATAATTTTATTGGTCAAAATCGTAGCTAATGCCTCTTTAAAATAGATTTAAAAAAAATATATATATAATATGTAATTATATATCATTTAAAAAATATCTCACTCCACAGGAAGTTACAAAATAGCTTAATCAGAGATTCGGATTCACTTGTATTAATATGTGTGAAGGATCCTTTGAAATAAGTGTTAAGATGGATTCTTAGATCAGATAGCCAGCGGTAATGCAAGTTTTTGCTTTCATTTCTGATCAGATTCGAAGGCAATGGCATGTGTCCATTTAGTAGTTAGATAAACACAAATGTGTACTATAATATAATTTTATTATGAATTCAGCAAGAATATACAGAGATTGATGGAAAAGATGAACATTGACGGGAAATCATCCAACAATATCAGGTTCTACTGTTGTATTGGCATCTCTGTAAATAAACGGGTAGAATCAGTCCACTTTCAATAAGATATAAAACACATTTCGTCATAATCTTCGACATTCTGAACTTATATTAGTGAGAAAGGATATGTGTATAAATGAACATGAGAGACTATCCAACATTTCACTTAGACCAGAAATCAAGTAAAGGAACAGCCCTTTTATTACTGTTCTGTATTTCAGTGACAGTGTAGTCTTTACGTTTCCACCCGTATTAAAGGCCTCGGTGGCCGAGTGGTTAAGGTCGATGATTTCTGACCACAAGTCTTAACACCACTGTCGTGGGTTAGAGCTCCGCTGACAACTCAACTGTTAAGGTTTCCAGACACTTGCCCACGTTTGAAGGCGTCGAGTATCTGTCCGAGCTTTCCTCCCCCATAAGCCTTGTAATCATGATACCCGGTATAGATGAACAATTGTTGAAAGTGACGATAAACACAAAATGAACAAACCCTAACCATCCGTATTATAAATATCTATCGGCAAACATTTCCTTTAAATCAGGAGACGCGTTACTGCATGTATAAATCATTGTATTCGCACTCGATTCGGTTAATATTTAATATAGATCTAAGATCTCAACATAATATAGCATGGTGTGTATATTGTGGTTATGTTAATGAGATTTTGGGGCCGTCGCAGTCGTGATCGTATGGTAGTTGGATTTACAACTACCTGTGCAATTAGTGCCTATTACCACAAGTTGCGAGTTCAAAGCCCGTTCATGACGAGGTGTACTCGATACAACTTCATGTGATACAGTTTTGACTTGCGGCAGGTCGGTGGTTTTCTCCTTATACTCCGGTTTCCTTTCATTTCAAATATTTTATTGATAAATCAATAGGATTGGATAACAGACTATGCCTATACAAATCCTCTCCAACAACAAGATGGAACAATTAGAACACAATTTACATAAGACATAGTCATAGAGCAATCTACCCATCATGTATACATGCAATTCATCTTAATTACCAAGCATAAACACATGTATATTAATAGCAGAATCATACAAACAAAACAAAAAAGATTTATCCCTTTCTTTTCTTTTTTTTTGTTAATAAGTATGATATAATATGTACTAGTATATTAATAGCAGAATCATACAAAAAAGTTTTTTTTTTCCTTTTTTCCCCATTGTTAATAGGTATGATATAATTTGGAATAGCCAAATTATGGCTTTATATTTAAGCTATTATTATTTATAAAATTAATGATGATGAATTGGCATAGAATGATGGATAGACTGAACTTACATTTAACATACAATATATACAACATGTAAACTGAAATTATGAAATCAAAATCACTAATTAAGTGAGGTCCACCATATCAATATGAATTAACTCTTTTTCAGTATATATATTTATAATTGAATAAAGGAAATTTGGGAGAGATGGAGGAAGAAGAGACAAATAAGTAAATAGGGGGGGGGGGGGGGGGGAATATCTAAACAAAATAGTGATTGTGATTGAGATAAGCAAGTACAAATTGGGTAGAGGGGGGAGGGGGAAGGGAGACCTGAATAATTGAAAGATTCACAGCTATTAATTAAGCTGAAAAATTAAAAGATTTGGAGCTATATATGGGAAGACTTTTCAATGTTATATAACCAAATACTGAGAAAAGGAAAATTTATTGAATCATGTGAATCTTCTACTACCAGTAATGAAATGGTGAACAGCATCGAATATCTCAGTATTCTCCTCTACAGTAAGGATTGGTGAGCCTTTCAATAATATATCCAAATTTAAAACATCTTGAAACTTTCTTAGAGAATTAAAAGGTTGTATTCTGTATCTTATGAACAATGGACAAACATAAAAATAATGGAAATTATTTTCAATTGCATCCCCACAGGCACACTGGGAGCTGTCGGACAGATGAGACTGAAACAAGTGGTGATTTAAGCTGCTTGCTTCATTTCGAAGTTGGCAATGCCAAATATTTAAGCTGTGAGAACCAATAGAGTAGAAGCTAGGAGATTTATCAACATCTTCATTAAGTTTAATCTTGAATGAAGATAATGACTGAATGTTCCTAGTATCATTATCTAGTTTGTTCCATAAATCCAGAACAGTTGGAAAAAAACTATCCTTATATGACTTGGTGCGGCATTGAGGAGGGGTGAAGAATCTAGGATTTCTAACCATGTAGTTAGGTTCAATATTAATATAAGAAATAATATTATGTGTTATATAGTCGGGTAGCTCTCCTTCTAGAGCTTTGAACATTAGAATAAGTTTTTGCTTCTTACGTCTGTTTTGCAAGGAGTCCCACCCTAATTCGCCATACAACTTAACCCTTGAGGTACCCTTTCGAAGACCTGTAACAATTCTGGCTGATTCGTATTGCACTGATTCAATAAGATCAGACTGTTCTCTTGTGCAATTATCCCAAACTACACTTCCGTATTCTAGTATAGGTCTTATAAATCCTTCACTAATAAAACTTGCCGCCATGATATAGCTGAAATAATAAAGTAGCGTTAAGTACCATAACCCTAACCCTGATAATAAGATTACAAATTGAATTGTGTGATCGAAGAATTGTGTGATCGAAGAATTGTGTGATCGAAGAATTGTGATTGTCTTGATTATAATTTCGGCTACTTAATGGTTGGGTCCAGTTGTCCTTTGATTGTGCCTGCTAACAGGCAGATACTATTACCCACACATGGACATGTCGCTTCGATTTATGCCGACTCGGACTGAACTACATGTATTATTTGATAATTGTCCTTAATACTGCTTGCCTCGACTTCTTTCTTCACATAGGTTCTTCTAGGGTGTTCGCTTTGGAGATTTACACAGTATAATTATAAAATAGCATTACGTACCTTCGTTCACATAGATAATGCTCTACTGTTTGACAATTACCATCTGCCCATTCGTAGTGGTATGCTCTGGGTAGACTTAAGCAATGCTCTTCATGTCCACCATTGTCTGGTTGTCCATGGTGCCAATTTGTAAAGTTAAAAGCTATTTCATGTGGTGCCCATTTCCATTGCCCTTCGTTGTCCCAGTCCGATCCAGCCACCCAAAACCTTGTCGCTGCAAATTTGAACGTTATATTTTACGACAATGTACGTACCGGTATATTGTATATAAACATAAACAAAAACATATTTTATTGACCAATTTGGGGCCCTCGAGGGGCATACAGTTTACATATAAAGAAAGAAGATCCAAGTTTATAGCAAACATACAATATACATTCAGACAAAGATTAGAACATATATTTAGTAATAATATTATATTATGACTTGGTACGACCCCGACGCTACATTTAGTTTAAATTCTGCTTACACTGAGACTATACAATACTGTTTATATTTGTAATCTATTATATATGTACTATATTTTGCCATTTTATTGCGATGTCCTAAAGTGTCATATTAGATCCTTCCATAACGTCACCACATTAAGAAATATTTATTATGACTTACATCCATGTGAACGATATACAGACCCATGGTCGTGTATTATAGGATTATTGTAGGAATACTGGTGAATATTGATCCAAGCAGAATATTAGATATTGTACGAGATTGTGGAAATTCTGTGAGGGTCTATATTCATTACTATATCCTTCAATAACCCTTTTTTTGATAGTAGACCTTTAGAAATGATGACAATACCATTTTAACATGTCGATGATGTCATAATTTGAAACGATTTGCACCAGTGTAAATATCGAGGAATATTGGTAGCTAAAGTTGGTTATATGTGAAATATTATACTAATATCTAATAAAGAATAATATTAAAATATTGTCTTGTGGTCAAATAAAGGAATTTTTGCAGGACGCGTGTAAAAAATAAGACATGTGTTTACTCACTATGTCTCTGAACTGCTAGAATGGTCTTTATGTACTGATTTTCTGCAGCAGTTTCAATGGATGCAAGATAACTCCCATGTATTTCGCACATTTTCTGTATAACACATATTATAAATATCATTTCACGTCATAAACATCTACAAAAATGTACTTAAACACGATTCTCACTACATAAAATATTAAAAATGCTGTAAACTGCGCAGTGTCTGGTGAAACTTACTATGTAATTTGTTTTCCATTTTCTGATAAAAATGTATGTAGCATGACCAGAGGAGTAGGAGTGGACTTGAAAGTAGGAGGCAAGCTCTAGGAGTAGACCGATAAGTGGAGGGCAAGCTTTAGGAGTAGACCGATAAGTGGAGGGCAAGCTTTAGGAGTAGACCGATAAGTGGAGGGCAAGCTTTAGGAGTAGACCGATAAGTGGAGGGCAAGCTTTAGGAGTAGACCGATAAGTGGAGGGTAAGCTTTATAATATGACTAGAAGTGGGGGCAAGCTTTCAAAAACCGACAAGCAGAAAAAAGGTCATTTGGCGTCAAAGCTACCCTTCTACCTCCTAGTAATACAAACGTAGATATCAAATTTAGTGCGCACGACGCTTTTCTGGAATAACCTTCATCAGGTGACGCTCAAAGTCGAAAGATTAGAAAGCCAAATAATTTAAAGTTTTGGAAGCAATAAAGACAAAGGATCTAAACAGGATAGCCAAAATCGACTAAGGAGTTTTTTATGTCATGCTTAAAATTCAGCTTTTTCTAAAAAAAAAAAATCCAAAAATGTGGGGAGTGGGTGCAAAAATATGTTTTCAAAGTGGGGGTGCTCCCTCACACACGACTCCTACGCCCCTGAATATTTGATATTTGTCAATCGCCATATTTATGAAAGTTAAGTTAAGAACAATACACCGGTTTACAAATCCAAATTCTTCCTTGATGTAATAAATGAAGGACATGAAGACAAGTGTACGTGTTAGGTATTCCCGACCTTACATATCGTATTTACATATTTAATATCAAGTTAATACTGTATATAAATGTAGTAATAGAAAGAAAAACATGTGACTACAATTTAAAAGGAGACAAAGACTACCAATAATCAACTTTAACACAAACCTTATAGAGGACTAATTTGAAGGTACATGTACAAAATATCGACTTCATTATTTAATTATTCGTTTTGTTTTATCACCATCAAATTGGCATACCACCTTGTCAATAGTTATAATTCTATTTCATCAAGCTACCCAAGTGGCACTGTATAACATATGATCAGTGTCAATTGTTATTTAAGCTTAGAAATTCCATGATAATGAACTTGCTTTTTTTTTAAAATATATTTAATGAACGTACCACTGCCTCTGCCCATGACGCCTTATCTCTACTTATATGATAGCATGATTGCTTGTATCTTGTCCATCCACCAGGACAGACACCAAATACTGAAAATATAGAAATGTAGTAAAGGTATCGAAATGTAGAAGAAGTTTACAAACCCCAGCTTACATATGATTAACAATGGATTTAGTGTGTGAGGAAACATAGCAGCATCTATTAACTCAGCAATCTAGAATACTCATGATTATGGTACTGTCTTAAGTTACACGAAGATCCACGAAAGACATTGCTATTTACGGAATTTGCATTGTTAAAATTAGTTGCTTTGTTAAATTTCTCAACTAATGTAGATTTGTTTCAAATATGATTTTGTAATTCTATTTTCTGAACTGGCCATGATAAAGGGGACTTTAAGGCAGGTGCCATTAACAGGGCATCATGTATCAGGTATTTACACTGTTTTTCTGAAACTTAAGAGCAAAAACGTGGAAAACTGTTGATGTTTCCTCCATAAATCGATAGACGTAGATGAATGATTCAGAGGTTCCATTTATGTGTTTTTCTTTAACCTAGTCACCTACTGGAGGACACGAGAACACTGAATGACTAACAGAGTTGTGTTCTATAATCAGGTTAACAAGGGTAGTAAGTATAAGTTCTTCTATCCTTAATGTACGTTATTATACATTCAATCTATATAACATATGAACATACTTTACAAAGAATTTGGTTTTATTAACAAACACATGCATACTAATTTGATACAGTTTAGAATATTGTCATTTTGTTAAAATAACGCTCAGTTCATGTGATTTGATGTTTTATGTACCTAAACTTTGAAAATGTAAACATGTAAAAGAAAATAAAATCTAATATACCTGATATATACGAAACTCAGTTCATTAGTTTGTGCTTTGGTTAATTTCTGTTTTGAGTATTGAGACACACAGTTGACTAACTTACCCGATATACAACCTGTCAGTAACAACAAACAGGCCAAATCTGTTGTTTTCAACATAATAAAACCGTTCTGGAAAAAAACCGACCGGAAGAATATGTCGTGTACAAACCACGTGTCTTATCACCGCCGCCTTATCTCTGTCATACACCTTTGGTAAAGCTATAAGTCTATAACTTTGGACAGTTTGTCGATGAGTTATTATTAAAACTAATGATCTCCTCCCTCGGTCATAGGTGACCTTAACCAATTTTGGCTATTCTGTTTAGACCTTTTGGTTTTATTGGTCCCAAGGATTTTCAATTATTTGGTTTTCCAATCTTTCGACTTTTAGCGTACCTGATGACAGTGATTCCAGAAACTCGAGTTGTGTGCATTTAATTTCATATCTACGTTTTTATTATAAATGAAAGAATATCTAGTAGATAAATGTTCCAATTCACATACTCTTCCATATTATGAGTGAATGATTTACTCCTGCAATTTAACAAATCAACCACCAATTAATATATTTGCTGATTAAAAAAATAGCCATCATCACCAAATCGTTATAACTCGCGTCCATCCATGTAATAGTTAACGTGTTCTCCTCCAGTGCGGTAGATCGTGAGTGTAATAGTTAATGTGTTCTTCTCCAGTGCGGGAGATCGTGAGTGTAATAGTTAATGTGTTCTCCTCCAGTGCGGTAGATCGTGAGTGTAATAATTAATGTGTTCTCCTCCAGTGCGGTAGATCGTGAGTGTAATAGTTAATGTGTTCTTCTCCAGTGCGGGAGATCGTGAGTGTACTAGTTAATGTGTTCTCCTCCAGTGCGGTAGATCGTGAGTGTAATAGTTAATGTGTTCTTCTCCAGTGCGGGAGATCGTGAGTGTAATAGTTAATGTGTTCTCCTCCAGTGCGGTAGATCGTGAGTGCAATAGTTAACGTGTTCTTCTCCAGTGCGGTAGATCGTGAGTGTAATAGTTAATGTGTTCTTCTCCAGTGCGGGAGATCGTGAGTGTAATAGTTAATGTGTTCTCCTCCAGTGCGGTAGATCGTGAGTGCAATAGTTAACGTGTTCTCCTCCAGTGCGGTAGATCGTGAGTGTAATAGTTAACGTGTTCTCCTCCAGTGCGGTAGATCGTGAGTGTAATAGTTAACGTGTTCTCCTCCAGTGCGGTAGATCGTGAGTGTAATAGTTAACGTGTTCTCCTCCAGTGCGGTGGATCGTGAATGTAATAGTTAACGTGTTCTCCTCCAGTGCGGTAGATCGTGAGTGTAATAGCTAACGTGTTCTCCTCCAGTGCGATAGATCGTGAGTGTAATAGGTAACGTGTTCTCCTCCAGTGCGGTAGATCGTGAGTGTAATAGTTAACGTGTTCTCCTCCAGTGCGGTAGATCGTGAGTGTAATAGTTAACGTGTTCTCCTCCAGTGCGGTAGATCGTGAGTGTAATAGTTAACGTGTTCTCCTCCAGTGCGGTAGATCGTGAGTGTAATAGTTAACGTGTTCTCCTCCAGTGCGGTAGATCGTGAGTGTAATAGGTAACGTGTTCTCCTCAAGTGCGGTAGATCGTGAGTGTAATAGTTAACGTGTTCTCCTCCAGTGCGGTAGATCGTGAGTGTAATAGTTAACGTGTTCTCCTCCAGTGCGGTAGATCGTGAGTGTAATAGTTAACGTGTTCTCATCCAGTGAGGTAGATCGTGAGTGTAATAGTTAATGTGTTCTCCTCCAGTGCGGTAGATCGTGAGTGTAATAGTTAACGTGTTCTCCTCCAGTGCGGTAGATCGTGAGTGTAATAGTTAACGTGTTCTCATCCAGTGAGGTAGATCGTGAGTGTAATAGTTAATGTGTTCTCCTCCAGTGCGGTAGATCGTGAGTGTAATAGTTAACGTGTTCTCCTCCAGTGCGGTGGATCGTGAATGTAATAGTTAACGTGTTCTCCTCCAGTGCAGTTCGAACTCCTGTCCTCAAAACAAAGACTATATAAAATTGACATCGGTTACTTCTCCAGTCAACAAGCTACATTAACGTGTAGAAGTAAATACTTGTTGGCTCGGACTCAGAATTATTGTCTGAGTAAAGCAACGTTTCTCATTGTGAGTTGTTGCTCCAGTGAGCTAACATCAAAAAGCAATGTGTTCACACTATGACAAAGCTGAAGAAATACTTATTTGCTGTTAACCAGCAATCACCCAGTCATCCAGATCGCAATAAACTGGCAAACTGACATATTTTGGTATTATATTGATGCACTATTTATCAAAGAAAGGGACTTTTTAAACGTCTTGATTTTATACAAACGACTGTATATAGCCGACATTTTATGAGATATTAAAAAAACCACGATACGTTTGACGTCACATGCGATTTCCCCATCCGACAGACATTCAAAGTTTGATATCATAACTATTGAAATTTATACAATGACTTAATAGAAAATAATACAAATATTTAATCCTTCAATAAAACAAGTTCATCATTATAGTAATAACATTGCACAACTTTTGTTTTTAATTTATAGAAATTATTACTTTAATGTAAAAGTTGTACTGTGATTAAGGGATTACAATCAAGACAAAGAAACAAATACACATAAAACTAAAAAAGAATCGGCAACATTGTTTAAAACAGGGAATTTATTTATATTATAAGTTATACATCGTACGACTTGTAGGGTTACACTATTGTTATTTATGTTTCCCTAGTCGATCTCTTAGCGACTCCCATACCAACTTTTTGTACAAATTATGTCCATGTTTAAATATATATGAAATGGTCATTTATAATCATCACTGGACTCTTCAGTAATGTAAAAATTGCAATATCGGATAATAACCACAATTTAGGCTGGAAAAAGATAAAAATCTGATGCCACATCCATGAATTTTTCAAAACCTCAGTTTTCCACATATTTGACATCTACGTTTTTATTACTATCATTGAGTGGATGCTTCTGCTGATGGACTATTAGCCTCCGAGGGTATCATTCGCCCAGTAGTCAATGCCTCGGCGCAAACATGGTTTATTAGATATATCTATTACTGCAATTTACAGTTGCTAATTAATGTTATTAAAACTATGAAAAGGTTCTCCTCCCTCAGGTATAGGTGATCTTAGCCCATGTTGGCTATCATGTTGACGTCCTTTGGTTTTATTGCTCCCTCAGGTATAGGTGATCTTAGCCCATGTTGGCTATCATGTTGACGTCCTTTGGTTTTATTGCTCCCTCAGGTATAGGTGATCTTAGCCCATGTTGGCTATCATGTTGACGTCCTTTGGTTTTATTGCTCCCTCAGGTATAGGTGATCTTAGCCCATGTTGGCTATCATGTTGACGTCCTTTGGTTTTATTGCTCCCTCAGGTATAGGTGATCTTAGCCCATGTTGGCTATCATGTTGACGTCCTTTGGTTTTATTGCTCCCTCAGGTATAGCTGATCTTAGCCCATGTTGGCTATCATGTTGACGTCCTTTGGTTTTATTCCTCCCTCAGGTATAGGTGATCTTAGCCCATGTTGGCTATCATGTTGACGTCCTTTGGTTTTATTCCTCCCTCAGGTATAGGTGATCTTAGCCCATGTTGGCTATCATGTTGACGTCCTTTGGTTTTATTGCTCCCTCAGGTATAGGTGATCTTAGCCCATGTTGGCTATCATGTTGACGTCCTTTGGTTTTATTGCTCCCTCAGGTATAGGTGATCTTAGCCCATGTTGGCTATCATGTTGACGTCCTTTGGTTTTATTGCTCCCTCAGGTATAGGTGATCTTAGCCCATGTTGGCTATCATGTTGACGTCCTTTGGTTTTATTGCTCCCTCAGGTATAGGTGATCTTAGCCCATGTTGGCTATCATGTTGACGTCCTTTGGTTTTATTGCTCCCTCAGGTATAGGTGATCTTAGCCCATGTTGGCTATCATGTTGACGTCCTTTGGTTTTATTGCTCCCTCAGGTATAGGTGATCTTAGCCCATGTTGGCTATCATGTTGACGTCCTTTGGTTTTATTCCTCCCTCAGGTATAGGTGATCTTAGCCCATGTTGGCTATCATGTTGACGTCCTTTGGTTTTATTCCTCCCTCAGGTATAGGTGATCTTAGCCCATGTTGGCTATCATGTTGACGTCCTTTGGTTTTATTCCTCCCTCAGGTATAGGTGATCTTAGCCCATGTTGGCTATCATGTTGACGTCCTTTGGTTTTATTCCTCCCTCAGGTATAGGTGATCTTAGCCCATGTTGGCTATCATGTTGACGTCCTTTGGTTTTATTCCTCCCTCAGGTATAGGTGATCTTAGCCCATGTTGGCTATCATGTTGACGTCCTTTGGTTTTATTGCTCCCTCAGGTATAGGTGATCTTAGCCCATGTTGGCTATCATGTTGACGTCCTTTGGTTTTATTGCCTCCCTCAGGTATAGGTGATCTTAGCCCATGTTGGCTATCATGTTGACGTCCTTTGGTTTTATTGCTCCCTCAGGTATAGGTGATCTTAGCCCATGTTGGCTATCATGTTGACGTCCTTTGGTTTTATTGCTCCCTCAGGTATAGGTGATCTTAGCCCATGTTGGCTATCATGTTGACGTCCTTTGGTTTTATTGCTCCCTCAGGTATAGGTGATCTTAGCCCATGTTGGCTATCATGTTGACGTCCTTTGGTTTTATTGCTCCCTCAGGTATAGGTGATCTTAGCCCATGTTGGCTATCATGTTGACGTCCTTTGGTTTTATTGCTCCCTCAGGTATAGGTGATCTTAGCCCATGTTGGCTATCATGTTGACGTCCTTTGGTTTTATTGCTCCCTCAGGTATAGGTGATCTTAGCCCATGTTGGCTATCATGTTGACGTCCTTTGGTTTTATTGCTCCCTCAGGTATAGGTGATCTTAGCCCATGTTGGCTATCATGTTGACGTCCTTTGGTTTTATTGCTCCCTCAGGTATAGGTGATCTTAGCCCATGTTGGCTATCATGTTGACGTCCTTTGGTTTTATTGCTCCCTCAGGTATAGGTGATCTTAGCCCATGTTGGCTATCATGTTGACGTCCTTTGGTTTTATTGCTCCCTCAGGTATAGGTGATCTTAGCCCATGTTGGCTATCATGTTGACGTCCTTTGGTTTTATTGCTCCCTCAGGTATAGGTGATCTTAGCCCATGTTGGCTATCATGTTGACGTCCTTTGGTTTTATTGCTCCCTCAGGTATAGGTGATCTTAGCCCATGTTGGCTATCATGTTGACGTCCTTTGGTTTTATTGCTCCCTCAGGTATAGGTGATCTTAGCCCATGTTGGCTATCATGTTGACGTCCTTTGGTTTTATTGCTCCCTCAGGTATAGGTGATCTTAGCCCATGTTGGCTATCATGTTGACGTCCTTTGGTTTTATTGCTCCCTCAGGTATAGGTGATCTTAGCCCATGTTGGCTATCATGTTGACGTCCTTTGGTTTTATTGCTCCCTCAGGTATAGGTGATCTTAGCCCATGTTGGCTATCATGTTGACGTCCTTTGGTTTTATTGCTCCCTCAGGTATAGGTGATCTTAGCCCATGTTGGCTATCATGTTGACGTCCTTTGGTTTTATTGCTCCCTCAGGTATAGGTGATCTTAGCCCATGTTGGCTATCATGTTGACGTCCTTTGGTTTTATTGCTCCCTCAGGTATAGGTGATCTTAGCCCATGTTGGCTATCATGTTGACGTCCTTTGGTTTTATTGCTCCCTCAGGTATAGGTGATCTTAGCCCATGTTGGCTATCATGTTGACGTCCTTTGGTTTTATTGCTCCCTCAGGTATAGGTGATCTTAGCCCATGTTGGCTATCATGTTGACGTCCTTTGGTTTTATTGCTCCCTCAGGTATAGGTGATCTTAGCCCATGTTGGCTATCATGTTGACGTCCTTTGGTTTTATTGCTCCCTCAGGTATAGGTGATCTTAGCCCATGTTGGCTATCATGTTGACGTCCTTTGGTTTTATTGCTCCCTCAGGTATAGGTGATCTTAGCCCATGTTGGCTATCATGTTGACGTCCTTTGGTTTTATTGCTCCCTCAGGTATAGGTGATCTTAGCCCATGTTGGCTATCATGTTGACGTCCTTTGGTTTTATTGCTCCCTCAGGTATAGGTGATCTTAGCCCATGTTGGCTATCATGTTGACGTCCTTTGGTTTTATTGCTCCCTCAGGTATAGGTGATCTTAGCCCATGTTGGCTATCATGTTGACGTCCTTTGGTTTTATTGCTCCCTCAGGTATAGGTGATCTTAGCCCATGTTGGCTATCATGTTGACGTCCTTTGGTTTTATTGCTCCCTCAGGTATAGGTGATCTTAGCCCATGTTGGCTATCATGTTGACGTCCTTTGGTTTTATTGCTCCCTCAGGTATAGGTGATCTTAGCCCATGTTGGCTATCATGTTGACGTCCTTTGGTTTTATTGCTCCCTCAGGTATAGGTGATCTTAGCCCATGTTGGCTATCATGTTGACGTCCTTTGGTTTTATTGCTCCCTCAGGTATAGGTGATCTTAGCCCATGTTGGCTATCATGTTGACGTCCTTTGGTTTTATTGCTCCCTCAGGTATAGGTGATCTTAGCCCATGTTGGCTATCATGTTGACGTCCTTTGGTTTTATTGCTCCCTCAGGTATAGGTGATCTTAGCCCATGTTGGCTATCATGTTGACGTCCTTTGGTTTTATTGCTCCCTCAGGTATAGGTGATCTTAGCCCATGTTGGCTAATCATGTTGACGTCCTTTGGTTTTATTGCTCCCTCAGGTATAGGTGATCTTAGCCCATGTTGGCTATCATGTTGACGTCCTTTGGTTTTATTGCTCCCTCAGGTATAGGTGATCTTAGCCCATGTTGGCTATCATGTTGACGTCCTTTGGTTTTATTGCTCCCTCAGGTATAGGTGATCTTAGCCCATGTTGGCTATCATGTTGACGTCCTTTGGTTTTATTGCTCCCTCAGGTATAGGTGATCTTAGCCCATGTTGGCTATCATGTTGACGTCCTTTGGTTTTATTGCTCCCTCAGGTATAGGTGATTCTTAGCCCATGT